>JASANF010019514.1:0-67409 GCA_030248245.1 Trissonchulus sp. WLG1_4
ACCTACGAGAACAATGTGTGCACACTGCGTTACGTTTTCAAGGACAAAAACTATATTCACAGAGGCTAGTTATATTTACTTTGTTTTTGTTCGTGAAACAGCAAAAAAACCTAGCTTTGCTAACTACTATGATTTTTTGATATAACGGCAACTAACATTTATCATAGTTACACTGTGATTAAGGACAATATTACAAATACGTGTATGTTATGAGATATACGATATATTTTGTATAAAATCATTGGATATTCTAAATTTTTAGTAAGACAGTAAGTCTCGTCTCAATTCACTACTTGGTATTTTGTGTGCTTTTTAGTCAGTGATCGCAGCAAAACCAAGGCAAAAAAGCGACTCTTCCGAATGCTGCCTTTGGAAGAAATTAGGCTGCGTATAGAAGAAAATGATACAGAATAAGTGTACTGAAATGTATTATTTATTAAGTGTTACCTGCGAAATTTCAATGAGAAAGCTAACTGCATTGAAATATTATTTTTATTGAATGATAACGATTAATGTTTGTATGACTGAAATAAAATAAAATTTTTAAATATGATGGTCAAACACTTTAAAATATGTGTTCTATATACAGAAGATTTCAAACAAAAGTTAGTTTTGCCATAGTTATTTGTACTTTCTTATTTCAAAAACTTCTGTATTTTTGTTTACGAACTCTTTTTGGAAATCGTTCAAATCCAAAAGTGTCAGCTGTTGTTTTTCTTTTCTGTGAAAAATTCTGTTTTGGAAACCCATTTGGCTTATCGGTTGCCGGCATAGGTTCATTTCTGTGTACAGCCTCCAATTCTTCCAGTCTTTGTTGCAAAATACACGTAGTTTGATCATAATTTACGACGTTATCGATTCGACAAATTTGACAAGGAGTTTCGCTGCATTCTTCAGATCTAAACATTTACATAATGCCTGACGTTAATTTAATATATAGCTAATGCTCAATATCTGCCAGTTGTTAACAATTGCTTCATAAGACTAAACAGGATGACAAAAAATGTTTCAAACTTTTGTGACATTACGAAATATGTTATAATTTTTATAATTAATTAATAAAAATTAATCAACATAAATTTAAAATTAAAAATATTAATTAAACTAACTTTAGTTTTTTAAATAATTAAATTAATAAAAATAAAAATAGAATAATTTATAATTTTATAACTTTTACAATATCGTGAAATTATCGGTGTCAAGTATCTGATAAAAAATTATAATTTTTATGAGTAACTTGAAGCATAAATTCTTCCAAGCTTATTAAAATTATGCAAAAAAACTTCTTTATATTATTCCCATTGAAATGACATTTAAAATTTTTATGATTACAGCTTTCGTTTATTTTATGATAAGAATTGCCCATATTGCGATAGGAATAGCTTATTGCGTACTTTGACTTCATGTTTAGTCACTTTGTAAAGTGATAACAATTGACAGCGGTTTTTTACGAACACAACCAAAACTAAAATATGTGTTAAGTATTAAATCGTGTAACTTTATGTAATGATTGATAATATTAACTTATTATAGTTGCTAAAAAGAATCAATTAAAAGAAGTTTAATATTATGAAAATAATGATAGTACTAATATTACAAATTGAAAACATAAGTTACATAACTTAAGGTGGCTTAATAAAATTGCTCCAAGAATTACTTTTTGTATTCGTTCAAATAGTCCAAGAGATTTTCATCCATTCTAAACGTTAAAAATTGATCGCAAATATTCTTTCCATACGTCTCAAAGAGAGCTAGGCGGTGAATGCAGTGCATGTGAATCATGGTATCTAGCATTAGATTCAGCGTAGCTGACGTCGCTAAAAATACGCATACAACACGCATTAATTTCAGTCCGTACGCCAAACATTGATAATAAAACATATTAAAGTTAAACATGATATTCACGAAAAACCATTTAAAATTTAATAAAACGGAACTGATTTTAAGACACATGTACATCTGAAAAAATTTAGAGCAAACAGCTAAAACAAACAATAGAAAGTGAATTGCTGAAACTTTCTTAGTCAAACGTGCAAAGTTTGTTAAATCGTGTAATCAACTCTAGAAAAATAATAATGACAATTTTAACCAAACATAATTTGAAGCTTCATAATAATAATTATTTCATTACATACGTTTTTTAATGATAACAGGTCCAGCTTGGAGACCATCAACTTTTACAACACCAGCATTTTGCATGTCCACGAAACTACAAAAAACAGAACTAGTAAAGCATTAAATCAATAAAATTATGCAACTTTCAAAGTATAACAAACAGTGATCAAGTGTAAAATGTAGCAAGTTAATAATTTTGCGCTAGTTTAAAAGTGAAAAGCAGATCAAAATTAGTAGCGTAGCTAGGAGAGTGGCTACGTGGCCGCAAAGTTTTTTGCCAAATGAGGTTAAGGATAGCTGAGAAGGTAGGGAGTTCAAAACTCAGAGGGACTCTACCCTTCACCTTTGTTTATGAAACTAACGGCTACATACCATTCAGTAAAGTTATTTATTGTTAATACTTTCAACGACCTTCAACGCGTGCCCTTTATAGCTTTGTAAAAGTTAAGCAAAATTTAACAAAAGTTACCGCGAACTATTTAACTTCCTCGTAATTTTGTTTTCAATGCTTTCAAAAAGATAAGTGAAAAAGTTCAATTGAAAATTTAAGAAAAAAGTTTGAGGATGAGTACTCAGAATTATAGCTGTAGTTCTGTGATTTTATTGAACTAGTTCCTATCAATCGCAGACTCAATCCGCATCCGCAACAATCCGCTTACCGTTCTATTGTGTTTATAGAATCCATCGCAATATCGCATAGAAAAATAAACCAAAGGCTAACAGTTCTGTAAGTGACTAAACAGTTAATGGTTACGAAAACTCTCGCGTTTAAATAGGCACAACTTATCAAATTGGAGAACTTTTTCAGACTTAGAATTTGAACCTGTTTTGATTAAAAATTGCTGACAAATGACAGCAAAAACAACACTAAGAATTTTGCAAGCTCCGCAGTTTTGGTCAAAATAAGGGCAAACTTCAAGTTCGAAAAAGTTATTCAAATTGATAAGTTTTTGCCTATATAAGCACTAGCATCACAAGCTCTCATAGCAGTCTACTGTCCTACACAACAGCGTTGAATTCAGTTTAGTTGTTATTTTTTGTTTACTTCTTACGTTTAAACATGAATGGAGACCACTTGTCTGAAAGTTTGGGTACCACGAATCATACTCAATCTTCATTGTCACGGTAAGTACAGACCTGTTTTGCTAAAAACAATTGATGACTGTTAATTTGGTGAGTGCACAATACAGTGTACAATACACAGTGGAGTGCACTATCAAGAAGCCAAACATTTAACAGTGCAAGGGCAGCTGACATGAGAGTGGGATTTACAAAGCACGTTTAGCTTGAACCCGGTCTAAGTAACGTGAACACGTGATTGCATGCAATGCGTATTAAAATGTATCCATACGATGATCAATTTCATTTAAAAAGAATGTATCCGAGTCTGAAGTTCAACTTTTGTGGTTCCCAGCCATTGATTTTTTATTAAGCTAAACAGTTTACATATTTACTTTCAAGTGCCATTTTTCTATATTTTGAATATTTTTTATATTTCAACTTTAGCTTAAATTGACGTGAAGTTAACTTAAACTTTTAATTTTTTCAATGATGAAAATAAAGAACTTGAGTAAAACCACAATTTTTTCCTGCATCGTTTTCCTTTGTATCGTGTTTTTAAAAAAAACACTGCGAAATGCCTAAATACATTGTTGATTCAAAAACAACTGCCTAGCTGATAAGAGCCTTTTCAACATGCTTTCGTACTGATAAACTTTTGTCATTTACTGTAACTTTAAGAATGAAGAAAAATTTTACGCAATGTGCTGTGAATATGAACATTTAACCACAAAGTTAATGGAGACGCTTTTGTGTGACATTTGTAAATATTAATTAAATTTAAAAATTAACTTTTGCTTAGTTCCGGTCTGCACAGATGCATTTTAATTGATGATTCTTATTTATTATTTTTTATTTTTACGTTTTGCTTAAGGATTTTACTTAAAGTGTTCACCTGAGTCTAAAAGTTTACTTTTGCTTAAGTGCAAGTTACTTTTGATTAGTTTGCACTGGCAAAAATAATCCCGATAGGTGGAGCTTATGTTGAAGCTATTCCGATTGGCTATGATATACTATATAAACTTAAAAAATTTTTTTTCTTATTAACAACAAAAAAAAAAAAAAAATAATAGTAGTAATTTAGGAAGTAGTAGGAGGGGACAAGGAGGGAACAAGAATTAACTCTATTTAATTCACAATCAATTTATAAAATATCGTTTAGGAGGACCAAAAAAGAGAAGAAAAGAAGAGGCGGGAGAAGAAGACGTCAGCAACGAAAAATACTACGACAAATGAGGGTGCTGCCAACTTAAAAGCCAAAAACCAAAGCTAATTCTAATGACTACTCCGATTCTGACACCACCTCTTCCTTCATACTTCCAATTGGCGCTGGTCGTGTGTCATGTGTCCGAGCTGTAGAGGAGAAGCAGTTAAAAAATTACCAATCAAAAAAACCAAAAGCACAAGAACAAAAAATACAACAACCCCATCCCCCGCAACACCAACAAAAACCACCACAACCACCACCAAAAAAAACACCAACAACAAAAAAACTAAAACAAAACCAAAGCATACTAGAAGAAAAGAAAGCACAGCAACAAAATGAACCAAATAAAAAAAAGATTTTGCTTATGCATGAATAAATAAACAAAAACTAGCTACTCCATGTATCTTTGAATTAAATTAAATTCGCTTGAAATAAATGAGTGGGTTGGTTAGCGCAAGAAAATTCATTTTGAAAGATTTAAATTTTCATACTAATACGTCCAAAACCAACACACAAAAAAACAACACATAAAAAGACCCCTAATAAATGGTTTTAAATAATAAGAAATTAAGAAAACAATTTCAGGTTTGATTGTGCTTGGAATCTCGGGCCCAAACCCTCGAAAATGATAAGGGTTAGGATTCGCAAACCCAAACAAAATACTAATACTCACGAGGTATTAAACTAGTTTTAAACAATGGCATTTTAGACAGGCATCTGGTGCAAATTGAAACATACTATCAAAATCTATATCAACGCAGTCTTTTATAATTTTAAAACCCAACATCAGATCCACAACGAGACGCCTATATTCTGAACTTTGTAAATTGAGAGCCGTGAGTTGTCAATATATAATATATTGACAATATGTATATATATATATGTGTTATGACAATATAACTGCAATAACTCACAATTCATAAAATTATAATTACCATTGTTTTTGCTAGTTTGTGTCATACAAATAAAAAACCGTTACGCAGACAAATTCCGAATGCAAGATTAATTTACTATCCATTAAACGCGTTACACATTTACAAAACAAACGGTGGACTGAACCAAATCGGTTTGGCTGACGATTAGCTAGAGTTGTTACTGTGTCGCCATAGCAGTTTCGCTAACAGATTGCAAAAAAAAGCCTTTTGATTACAAATAGTACGTTCACTGAGAAACTAGGCCAATGCTGTATGGTGTCAAATAATTACTGCCAGACATTAGACTACCAATATCAACCAATATCTTGGACCAATCGCCATTTGTAAGCCTGACATCACACAAATGCTTTTGTGGCATTTTCAAATGAAACTGACGGGTCTAGAGAGAGATGGTCTGTTGCGAGGCCTGAGGCCTGACTGGCAGGTGATTGGCAATTGGTACTAAACGGTTCCCAATTGTTGTGTGTTTAGTAGGATCGTAGGCTGCCTAAAACCTATTTAGCTAAGCCTTAAATTGTTTTAATCGGTTTAAGGTGGTACTAACGAATGTGCAGTTTTTTTAAATTTTTGAAAAAACTTAGTTGATTCAAACTGTATTTTTTAAGAATAAAGTCTCCTAAATATTGATTCATATACACATAATGGCAAATGAAGTTAGCGGGATCATGTGAAAATTTTTTAGCAGCAAGCCAAGCAACAAGCCAAAGTACACAACAGGAGAATGGAAAATTAACAGTTCTGGCTACTTTTCTAAGCGCATGCTCAGCGCATAGTCAAAAAAATGAACATGAATAAACTTTAGCTAATTTTCTAGACTCAAATTGAAAACTTTTAAAATTGCTTTTATTTTTGCGTAGATATAGAACCTGAAGTGTGCGTGTGAATAGACACTTTTTACTTTGAATACTTATATTTCAATTAATAATTGACAAATCATAAAATCGTGCATTTTTGGTCTAGATAATTTACTTTTAAATATTTGTGCCATTTTTCGCATGTTTTTGTTCATTAAAGTCTTCAAAAAGTGGCCAGATTTGAAAGTGCTCAAAAAAGCCAAATTGGTCTACTTTTAACATGTGCCATACAAATCATCTTTACAGTTGTACCATAAAACTTTGCTTAAATGTAGAAGAAAAGTAGCGCTTTCTAACGATTTAAAAAAGGTGCTCTAAAGTTAATTAATTATTGAATGCTAGCCTGTTGAAAAACACTGCACATTCGTTACTACCACCTTAAAAGAACTGCACCAATGAAACTTAGCGCAGTTGTTACCGCTTAACGTTTAGTTCACAACTGAGGTGTAGATTCAATTTAGCTGGGATCGATTTTACTGGAGTTTGGTTCAGAAGATTATTATTGTCAGCAAAATGAACCAAACTGGAGCTGTTAATTTCTCTAGCTCCACGAGAAGCTGACTCAATGCTAGCAGCAATGCCAATAGCCTTCTGCAGGCACAATTCAGGCTCCGCCAAGAGACGACGCTGAGTTTGCTCCGACTGAATACCGTAAACTAGCCGGTCTCTGAGAGCGTCATCTAAGTCATTAAGGTTGCAAAACTGAACCCGTGAACGCAATCTGGCGATAAAATCCGCCACTGATTCCCCCGAACTTTGTTTAGTATTATGAAACTTGAACCGTTCTGCAATGACATTAACTTTAGGCTGGAAATGGTTTTTCATAGTATCAATCAGTTCATCCAGCGGTAAGTTCATCGGTTTGCTCGGAGAAACTAAACTTTTGAGCAAACTGTAATTTTCGGAGCCCAGTGCAGTCAAAAAAAGTAGCTTTTTTCTTTGCATCGTCAATAACATCGTTAGCCAGCAAAAACATTTCGAATAGTCCCACATAATCTTCCCATTTCTCCCCCTGAGGAGCAAAAGGATCCAAGGGCAAATCAGATCTCGTCGCCATTAACGAATCTGAGACAAGAAATAAACTAACAAACAGGCTATATGATTTATTACAATAGTAGATCAAAGGTCAGTCCATATGTAATATTACTATTTCTTTTTAGTACGAGTACACATCAACGACTCTCTACGCATGAACATATTTATCTCTGTGTGCACTAATCGTACACAGATCTTTAGAGAGAACCACATAGGTAAACTGGTTAAATACATAACCAGTACTAAGCGACGCTGCACTTGTAACATAATCAAGCATTATGTACCACAATAGCTTTTAAACGCCGCGGCATGGGTAATGGGCCTCCTAAAGCCTAGTTCATAGTAGTGCGGAACTGTCCGTAGTTGTCCGTGTCCGAGTACTTGTCCGTGTCCGGAACGTTGTCCGTAACATTTTCCCGTGTCCGTGTCCGTCAGCAGCATTAATTCATACTGCTACGGACAGTGCGTATGCATATAAAATAACGCCTATACATTCTGCAGCGTACCAAGCGTGTGAGAATGCAACCTTCAAAAAATCAATAAAAACGTTCTTAGCATACTAAAATGCAGCTACTGAGCTCATATTGTGAACAATATAATAAAATTTTGCAATGCGCGGAGGAATTTTATGTGTACGCAAACACACGTGACTAGTAAAGCTTTCATTTGATTGTCTGGTTGCTTACGGACACGGACAAAGGTTGAACTGAATTCAACTTGTCTTCCAGACATCCGGACAGCCTTTACGGACGCTCTCGGACAACTCGTTACGGACATCCGGACAAGTATGAATTAAACTACTCTTACGGACACGGACACGGACTCGGACAGCCCTTACGGACTACTATGAACCGGGCCCGGGCTTAAGGCCTAAGCTCTGGTAGTCTACCTATCGCCGCCCCTATTCATTAGTCATTAGTCACACAATGCGCTATCTGCTTCTTTTGTTGAATGGTGAACGATATATTAGAAAAAGTGAAAAACTAGCAGGTACATCAATAGACACAACTTCGATCCAACCAAAAAAACAGTGGCTTGATAACAAATGTGCACTAATATTATTATTATGTACTAAAATGACACAACCCCCGTGTAATCGATAATCTCTATCAGTTCTGAAAATACTATTATCTTTAAACTCTGAGAACAAGTATGATCAGAAGACGGCGAAAGCCATGTTTAAGTTATCAAAATTATATCAGGCGACAGACTATTATTTTTCGAATTTTAAATCAAGTTTGTTCGACAAACATCTAGCATTAAAATATAAACAGTTTAAATTTGAGACAGAAGGGCAAGAATTAAGACTAAATCGATGGTCGGTCTGGTTAGGGCCACTATGCTTTTGGGATGATTTGCCCCTTGGAACTTTTGACGATTTCGCCCTTATCCCGTCTCTCCTTCAGTTCTTGTCGCAACTTTTTCCAGTTGCGCCACAGCGCAACAGTTACTTTATACTCGGTTTGTATAGGATTTGCAGAATCTGAAATGAACAGAATTACCTGTTATTTTGGGTAGGTCAAAACACTGAAACGCCTACCTTCTAGTGTTAAATAACACTGGAAGGCCTACCCTTCCAATGTTAAATAACACTGTAAGGGTAGGTACTTCAATTAACACTGCCTTTCTTCACCTCAATACTGTGCAGTAATTGAACAAAAGTTATGCCAAGGGTGAAATCGAACCACCACACAAACACTTAGAGATCGGATGCTCTACCGTCTGAGCCAACCTGATTCAAATGCAAACAAGTTCTGCTAGTTGAAATAACGACAGAAGTAATCTGCAATTGGTGCGGAATTCACACATTCAACATTACCTATAGCTTTCATTCCAGAAAAGAGCAAGTAAACTAAACGCACAGCACGATGATATAATGCTAAATGTTAATGATGCTAAATCATGTATATGTTACTGGTGTGTTTGTACTAATTATAACATTTGTGTGTGTCTAAAATTTAGCAATAGACACAAGTTCCGCCACTCATGATACATTTTTGACATTTACACCTCCGTGGCTCGTTGGTCGAGTGCAATGATTCTCGCTCTGGATGCGAGGGGTCCCTGGTTCAAGTCCAGGACGAGCTAGTTTTTTAAAAACTATTTTTATCATTGTAGTTATTTTGTTACTAAGTATAACTTAGATTTTTGTATTTTATGTAAACTAAAAAGTTACACAAATAGTAAATACATTGATACATACATTACACAATGATCGATACCGATATCAAAGCAAAATCTGAGTTCAGAAAACTGAATATCATAAAACTGATTTGAACGGACTGTCTGGAAATCGGCGTGCTGGTGTTTCTTAAAAGTTTTAATTTCTTCATTGATTGACAACAGTGAAAATCAACTCTGATTCACGCAGAGTGCCATTTTCTTTCAATGGTGTACGCTTCAAATTTTCAAAAGTTACTTCGGTTTGCGATTAGTTTTCACTGCGCAACAGGCCTAATGTTGTCAAACGCTCACCATTTTCACTCACTGGATTACTTTGCAGTAAACTTTTGCTTGTTGTCAGCCTGACGTTGTCTATATGTGAGGTCAGGGCGAACCCAGACATTGCCACTGATACCCAAAGTATACCGCACATTATTAAAGCCCGTCAGAAATTTCCAGCGACTATCCGATGTCTTTGAGTTCAATAATACGCGGGTGGCCATTTGGGTTCAAGCGGCCGTCACGGAAATAATCGACAATTTCAGTCCGATCCTCATTCAATTTATCACATGCATTTCTCAAAACAACATCAGTATCACACTTTTCTGGCAGTCCGACAAACACTAAATTTTGCTTCTTTCCATGCATTTCAGCTGCTTCTATCGCGGCTTCTGTAGCTGTCTAAAACAGTTTTGGCATCACGGTTTCAATAACACGCGACACAACCGTAGTAATAACGGAGTCATCAATTATTGCAACGCCATTATTGGTTGTGTTTGCTATTTTGGCTTCAAGCGCCGAGACACGCTGTTCTAATTGAGCAAGAGCTGCCTTGCAATTGGAGCAGTAACTGGTTCAACTGAGTCGCCGTTAGGCCAACGCAGCTTGCATGCAAGCGGGTCATGCACTTGGAGCAAGCAATGGCATGATCAGACTCAGCAAGTTTTACACTGCATGAAGGGCAGATAGACTGTACTGGGGTCTTGGGCGTGGTAGCTGAATTACGTGTGGTTGCCATAATAATTGCTGAGTCTGACTCAAATGTTCAGTGGTAAGCAAAAAGAAAAACGCGATGAAGGGCGTCAGACCCAGACGCACGTAAGCAACAGAGGGAAGCAAAATAAAGTCAAGCAAATATATATTAAATCAGTAGTATGAAGCAAAAGCAAATTCGCAAAATAAAGTCAAGCAAAAATAAAATTAGTAGCATAAATAAAAGTTCCGCAAATCAGAAGCATACATGTACACGGGGTCTCGGTCTGGGGGGGGGCTTGTCCCGAAATTTTCGATATTTTAGGGGAGCTTGTCCCAATATTTTGTCCCAAAAACGCGAAAATTTCCAATTTTTGCCTAAAAATGGTAAATTTTTGCAAAATTTTGATATTTTTAGCGATTTTTTTGTTTTTTTTTGTCATTTTTGAAGCATTTTACGGCGATCTGATGCGATTTTGGGGTTTCAGAGAGGGGGGCTTGTCCCGACGGTTCAAATCTGAGGGGGGATTGTCCCGGAATTTCAAATCTGGGGGGGGGAGGGGGGCTTGCCCCCCCCAGACCCCCCCATGTACATCTGTGATCAGAAGCAAGATAATAAAGGACACCACGAGCACACATCAGCGATCAGAAAGTAAACGAAGTTCACCCTGTTCAGGGCCATAACCCCGGATTCAGTAGTTATCTGAAACAACTGAATCAAATGGGTTGAAACCATTTAGTTTAAGTTTTAGTTTTAAGTTTTAGTTAGTAGAATAAAAGAAAGAAAATAGACTGAAAATAATAGGATACTAGTAGGATAAATATAAAAGTAACATAATAGACTAAAATAATAGGATATTAGTTTGGGGAGCAAGGCGGTTCCTACAAGAAGCATATATACTTGGCTGAATAGAGCAAGTATATATGCAGGTTTCCCTGTTAAATTGGGTTCCACAATTATCTATATACTCGTTTTCTTGTGCTTCATACACGTTAATCGTATTTCTAAACTGTATTTTTGACTGCTAACAATTTGAAAAACTTTCTTACACCCATATATCGTCCGTAAACTGTTTAAGATTTTCTTTATTTTGTGTCGATCCTATAAATTTTTATAATCTTACGCGTAAATCATCACACATATGTTTTATTTATTTGTATATGTGATTAAATGTGTATTTACTTGAATGTGTATGGATTGACAATTTATAGGTCTCACACTCTTCCACTTTACCGTCCTCACAAACTAAGATAAATCACAAAAAGTAAACTTTCTGCTACTTCTACTTTCTCATGTCTAGAAAGTGAGGTCTAGATGTTAGTGTCTTTTACATGTCAAAAGTCTTTAAATAAGGTTCTGCGTTTAGGTTTACGGGATAATAAGTAAGTTCTACATACATATATGTTAACGTTAAGTTATTCTTGTACTGTGCTATATAAAGTTTTCTAGTGCCTGTGCGCAAAAAAACTGCCCCACTACAAAGATTCCTAGCTAAATTTAGTTTCACTTCTATTCATTTGCTGTCCAAATTTCATTAATCATTTTCAACTGAAAATTTCATTAACCACAGAGGACCTTCAATGAGCCGATAGTCGCCACTACCAGTTAAACTATTTAAATTTCTAAAACTGCTAGAACTACTTAAACTAGTAATAGTATCGATACACTAGTTGACGCATTCTGGGAGCTTATGCTTTCTGATTCGGTTACAACCCAAACTGATTCCTGGCACGTCCCTAAGAACTAAAAAAACGGTGAGTGCTGAGACCACGACAAAGAAAGACTATATCGTGATTTTCGAGTAAGCTTTGAATGCTTTATTATGTAAAACAAATGCTACACAAACAAAAAATGTTTGGGATTCCCCTGAGTTCAGTCGCTTGCGCCAAGGCCAAAAGGCTTGCGAGGAGAGCTCCAGTCACAAGATAGCCCAAGCTCACACGCATGCGACAATCATCCAAGCCTAACCATAAACATAAAAAAAGGATAAGAATAGGAACGTAACCTGTCATAGTATAATGGGCATTGGAATCTTGTGACTGGGGTAGGCGACACGGGCTAGCAAAACCGGGCCTTCCACTCCTCCCGTGTGAACCTCGGATTACTTAGTGGCCCCCCACAGCCAGGCACTATATACAGAATTGTAAGTTTGCATGTAAAAAGCCTGCTGTTTTACTACGGTCATTTGCCCGACCTTCGTAGGTTGGGATCGACTTGTGTTGTTTCCGAGCGTCTCTGTAGTGGAGAGGATGGTAAAAAAAGGATATTAGTAGGATAAAAGTAAGAAAATAGACTGAAAATAATAGGATATTAGTTGGATAAAAGTAAGAAAATAGACTGAAAATAATAGGTTATTAGTAGAATAAAAGTAAGAAAATTGTAAGAAAACAGTAGTTTAAGTTGAAGAAAAGTCTATGAAATCAAGTAGATAAGAGTACAAATTTCGTAGGAAAAAATAGTATAATTCGACGAAATTAGTACGAAAAGTTAATATAATTAATTACGTAATTTAATTTAGTTTTATTTAAAGTTTAGGTTATACGTAATGCGAAAATTGTTCAGAATGTCAAAGTTACCACCTTGGTTACGGATGCAGATACCCACATAAGCGCCAAGCTTGACTCAGAACTTCCTGACTGGCACATTCGGCGTCGATTTGATGTGAATCACTTTGCCAAAAAATGTGGGAACACGACTTTTAGATTTTTGTCGTGTAAATAAACTAAATGGAAGACGTGGATGCACGAAAGCAACAGTACTGTACATTCAGAGATACGTACGACAGCACTGTTTGTTAGCCAAGACAGTTGAAGACCTGCGCCAGCTTACACGTGTTACGCTGCACCACGTTGTGAATGATCATTCACTCTGTCCAAATGGACGAAATTCATGGCGTAAAGCATCCGTTGATCAAATTACAAGTGTGCAAATTCATGTCCCAAAGAGGTTATGGAGGAAAAAATAATGCCGTTTACAGTGGGGACGCTGCTAGCGGATGAAAAAGCAGACTATGTGATCGGTGGGCACGATACCCAAATGAATGAAGCTTTCCATTCAATAGTGTATACGTTTGTTCCGAAGCATAAGCGTATTGGTCGGCTTCAGTTTGAATTGGCCTTGAATGTCGCTATCATTCATTGCAATAATGGGCTCATATTATTGCAGAATGTTATGAGCGAACTTGGTATAACACCAAGTGACGCCGCCAAAGAGCAGCTAAGCCTTTTGGACAAACTGAGAATTAAACGCATGACTGTCAAATCTTCTGTACAAGGCAAAAGATACAGAACAGCGCGCAAATTTCATCTTGTAAACAAAGATGAATGTGCCTCTGCTTATATGGGACATGGAAGGGCATTAATTGGTCGGGCTTCAACTGCTGTTGAAGAAAGCGACTGATAACTTAGCCAACGTCATTTGTTGACGGGGCAATCGAGTATTCGTCATTAGTTGACGAAGTTTTTAGCCTACGTCATTTGTTGACGAGGCAATCGAGTTTTCGTCATTAGTTGACGAAGCGTTCCATTCAACGTCATCAGTTGACGGAGTTGTCTTTGTGCACAATGTGCCTGTATATTACTTTAGCAGTACTTGTTTGCGAATTGTAGGTTGGAGAGTTTTGAATAATCTTGATAGATAAAGTGAACTCAAGTGCTAAACTTTAGTTGTATATTTTTCCGTATTTTTCCCGGTCGTCGATTTCAAAATACTCGCATTGGCGGGGCACTGTAGAGCTGGGGATGACTGCCATCGACCATGTCACTGTAGAGCTGGGGAGGGGGCTCGAAATGCACCGTAATTGTATTAGGGCCTAGAAGGGTGAGTCACGTATGGGCAGTACAGCCCAAACGGCTATGGAGGCAAGCCCGGGGTGAGTGTAAGTAAGCGATCCTGAGTATGCTCATAAAGTTGTGCATAAACTGGTCTGCTATGAGCATTTTCATTAATGAATTCTCGGGATTATATTTTTTGATTTCTTTTTTATTTTAAACCATAGATGCACATAGGGGGGTAAGGGGGGGTATCCACCCTTCCTCGGGAGGGAGGGGGGGTGGGCGGCTCCCTCACACGTCATCCACCCCCTCCCCCCTCTACCCCCCCTCACCCTGATGGTAGACCAGCTGCCAAAAAATGCGCTAAAATTTTCCGGCCCTCGCCGGAATTTGACCAAAATTCGTCAAAAGTGCCAAAAAATTGTTAAAAACCGAGAATTTTCCGGCTCTAGCCGGAAAAAAGCCAAAATTTAGGACCACCCTCCCTCCCGCCGAAGGTCGGGCACCCCCTCTCGCCAATTGCTCCCGTGCATCTCTGCTTCGAACTACCTATTACAATTGCTATTATTAAACGATTACGATTGTAAATCTGACCACTAAATAAAATTTTAATTTATAATAATTTTGGCTAAAGCTGTACAACAATTAATTATTGTGGTCGTAATTTGTTTTCTAATTGCATAGTAACTATGTATGTAACTAGACTGATGAAATGCCACTACTTATGTACACCCATTATTTTTTCAGAGATGGCTCATATGGAATTAGAAACCTCCAGAAAAGGACAAGGATTGAATTTTCGAACAGTTAGTTTAACTTATTGCAAGGAACCTGTCACTAAAATTAAAAAAATGTAATTATTTTTCTGACAGTTTTAAATTATTTTCAAATGTCAAGAATAATTATTTATAATAAAGTTATAGTGTGGATATAATATAAAGTATAAAGTGTAGTTATTCCCGCGCATGTAGCGGGCCGCGCCCATGCTGGCCCAGTAAGTAGTTTTGGCGCAGTCGGCCGAGATATAAAATTCTTAGGTACCTAATCATGGTCTGACGTGGGATGGCCTAGAAGGGTGCTGGCAGCACGAAATTCTGTTACTGAAAAAACTCACGCATAAAATAATTTAATCGCAATAATTGCTTTATGCATGCATACTTTGCAACTTTGAGCAAGTTAATTTTTCAATATGAAATTTTTCAGGTGAAGATGGGCAATATAAAGTTAGTTTTGACAGCCGAAAGCGCCATCCACATTACGAAAGATGTTCCAAATTCGTATTATCCGCCGATGAAACGGAAGCCGAAAAATCGGAAAAGCAAAAACGTGAACGTAAGAAATACTGATTGAATGTTTTTTGTAATAATTCATGAATTTTTCTGTGGACAGCTTATTTGTAATATACGTATGTAACGCATGTCATTTCAAAGTTTCAAAAATTGTAAATATAGGCTTGAAATCATTTGTGCACGGGGTTTTGGTCTCGACTGTTTGCTGCAAATATTTTCGGTGGAGTTGTAGGGAATCTGGGGGATGAAGGATCCTTCTGGAGGTTAAGAATATCTTTTGGGTGGGAGGATTGGAAATCACTCACGCCACGCCCATCAAAAAATAGCTAGTGGAATCATGAAATCAGCGCCAAACGTATAATAGATACTGTACATAAGTAATTATTATATGTATTTTATTTTTACCCATCGGTGTCCCCTAGAAGCTGCAGGTATTAGCAATAGTACATAATACTAAGTGTGTGACACTGGCCAGATTTGTTGTCTATCGCCGGGGACTTGCTGCAACCATTATCTACCTAAAAAGGTCACAACTGTGGGGGGTAGCTTACCCTCATTTGAAGAAGGCCCCCAGAAATGATGGTATACCCCCATTAGTTGGGCAAACCCCCGCACAATTGAGACCTATGGGTTAGTTTGTTTCGGGTCCCTCTCCTCAGTCGAGGGTATACTTTTGTTTGTGTGAAGTGGAGGTCTGCTTGGGCCTGTCGCAGGCCGCGGGGCCTGGGCCAGGCCGGCCCGAGCCCGGCCCGGAGCAATTTTTTGTCTTTTTGTAGAGTCGGCCCGGCCCGGCCCGGAGCAATTTTTTGTCAAGTCGGCCCGGCCCGGAAAACTCCCGGCCGTACATTTAGGCAAGCCCGCCGCGCTATCGCGGACCCCGAGCCCGGGCCGGCCCGTAAACCTCCAAATACCTAAGATCCGGATCCGGATCCGGCAAAAATTTTGGATCCGGTCGAACTCTAAAGCAAAATCAAGTGGCAGTAATACTCATAGATGCACATGGAATGTATCAAGCCCTTCTCAGGTAGGTCGTCACCCCCTTCCTTTATTCTCGCCCTCAGACCTAGCAAAAATTTAAGCTGATGTGCATTTTATGTCACTAAATACGATATATTAAGCCTAAAATTTTGCTTCAGAGCTCTGAAGGCTAACTAAAAGGGGGTCTTGTCGAGACACCATTCTTGAAATTTACTTGTGGTACCCCTTAGGATTTTTTACTGTGCAGGTCCTATAAAACCTATGAACGTGAGTCACTCCTAACGTCTACATATTTTTGTTTTTGTATAGTATGCATTTTACTATATTTTGTTTTAGGTGATGTGTTATTTCTGGAATGAAAAAGTCCCCAAACCCCTTCTGCATTTTCACCAAAAAAGCAGGTGCAAGAACCGAGGTATCCAATGTCTAGTATCATATAGTAGCAACAAGCCCAATATGCGGCAAAACCTTCAGTAAGTATTAAGAATTACTTTCAAGTAAGCTGACCAGTAGGTCAGCTAAAATCTGTGGTGCAGCAAGCAATTATGTTACTACAAAATGTGTATGCAAAATATTGAGGTACTGTTTTTCAGCAACATGTGTATGCAACAGATTTAAGGCGGTAATTGCGTTTTTAGGTTTTAAAAACCCAACCCCCTACAAATCCAACCACTCTTCAACCCTCCACCCCCCAAAAAAAAAAAACCCCAAAAAAAAAACAAAAAAACCAAAAAAAATCAAAAAAATTAAAGCGTTTTTATCTTACACTAAAGTTGTTTATGCAACCAAAACTTGAAGTATTTTTATCTTACAACAAATTATGTACGAACGAGATCTTTTACTTAGTGATAAGTGCATAGTGTATTGAATGACAATCGAGTGACTACATTTTGCACGAAATACAAAATTCCGCCAATTAAAGTATTTATCTGTTCAAAATGTACTTCAGGGAAGCTGATTAGGATTAAGCAACGAATACACTGAAAATCTAGGTGACACACGCACATATACATATGAGCTGACGTTTAACACGCAGACAGACGCAACTCTTGGACAGTTTAGTCTTAAAACGCCTCAATCAACATTGAACACCTGTTGTGCTGTGGCACAACAGGAAAAATGAAAGTTTTTTAAACTAAATAATAAACCCAGTAAAGATTATAAGGGTTAACATTTATTATTTATTAATCATATCGTAGTATTTAAAGCTTATAAGATAAAGTACATCTGTAACTGTATCTCTAGAAATATTCTCAATTTATTGTTCAGATGTTATTGTGAATAGTTTATTTTGTAATTCTTGAGGTATAGCTTGAGAAAGGTACCGAAAAATTATAAAATTTTATATCTTCATGGACATTTGACTCTGTAGTAATTATTTTATTTTTTATAATTTATTCAGTGATTGGTCTTACGCTTACTAGTTAATTTGTTTTTCAGCAGGCAGTCGGCTGTACAACCACCGTGACCCCCAGCCCCACGGCACCTCCAGTAGTCACCCTCAGCCCCACAGTACCTCCAGTAGTCACCCCCAGCCCCACGGCACCTCCAGTAGTCACCCCCAGCCCCACGGCACCTCCAGTAGTCACCCCCAGGCCCACGGCACCTTCAGTACTCACCACAAGCCACCATGCTGTTCCAGCAGTCGAAAAGAACCCTCTCTGAGTTCTAGTGATTTCGGAGAGTTGCGCCATAGCTGGAGTAACAGAGAGGTCTCCCGCTGCTCCAGTAGTAACAGAAAGTCAGATCGCTATTCTAGCCAAAGAAACAATCGCTTTGTAACTTTCACAAATCGCAATAAACAATTTTAATTTTTTTCATGTTTGAGTTTTTGTTTAGCCTTTTTCTGGCTAGTTCCACTGTTCTTGTTTTGCAAACTTTTTTCGTTTTAGATTTTTTTATTAGCCATTTTCTGGTTAGTTATACTGTTCTTGTGTTACCAGATTCCTTGTATTGTTCAGGTTGAAATGAGCATGTGATCAATTTGAATCAGAAAGACAGCGTCACAATACAGTTCCTACACTTAGTTGCTGTTGATAGTATGCTTGACCTGACAATACAGGGATCAAGTCACTCCAGAATCGCTGTGTAGCGAAAGCATTGCCCTGAACTACAACATCTTTGAGGCCGATTGCTAATTTCAATATTTTTTCAATTATTCTCTGCTTGACTTGTCAAAATTATTTAGTTATTGACATACGTGGGCAGCTAGCTAATTCTGGGGGGGCGTGAGCCCTCTGGGGGGGGGGGGCGGAGCAGCTAGTGTGTGTGACCCTTCAGCATCCTTCAGCATTCTGGGGGGGGTGAAGATGCCTTCTGGGGGGGGGGGTGAAAACCCACGCCCATGTATGGTTATTGCTTTTGAGTGATAAAAATGTGACAAAAATATAAAATATCTTTTAACTTTCGATGAACTTTAAACTATTTTTTCTGCTGGCGATACTGTATTGCAATCAATGTTTGTAATTTTTATTTATTTGATGTTATATTTCATGGTTGTTTTTTGTTTCAAAGGCTGTTGCCCCTGTTTGGGTTGTTGCCCTTGTTTTTGTTTAGTAAAACGTTGTTAATCTAGTTATAAGCGTTATCAATTTTTGACCTTGGCCTATGACTTATGTTGCTATTGATAATACAGTATTATGAGACTATTCGCTTTAACGCTAGAAATATGAAGAAATTATTTTAAAAAATTGTTATAACTGAGCTGCGTAAATTTCCCACGTATCACAGTTTGTGTGTCTGTATGCATGTTTTACTTCAGCTCAAATGTGTATGTGCGTGTGTCACCAAGAATTACAGTGTTAAATTACGCTGGAAAGGTGATAGGTAGCTCAGTCTTCAGATATCTTCAATGAAGCGCTAAGCTTCAAAAAAGATTTCTAGCGGACAGAATCGAACCGTCCGTCTTCAGATTGTTACGCCAAATCCCTGCCATCTGACTGAGCTAACCACTTCGTTGTTAATACCCTCAATTACTGAGTGAGTTTATAGGAAGAGTGTGTCAGGCTCATGCTTTCAGTATAATTTACACTCATACTGACTCAGGAAACGTTGCGACACGAAACTTTTTTCAAACTTCAAAAAACATTGATTAACGAATTGATTATCGACGAAGCATAATCGTGTTCAGGCTGAAACACAAAAATTCATGTTCCCCTACGCTTGTAATCTTCAGCACCATTTGTCTTGCAGACTTTAATGTTTATTCATCAAGCCGAAATAGCTCAGTTGAGTATGCGTTAGACTTAATAGGTTCCCGGTTCGATCTCCGGTTTCGGCAAGTTTTTTAAATCCATGCAAAATTTGCTTTTTGATGACTGGATTTTGCGTTGTTATTTACCCTATAGATTAACTTTATAGTAAATGTAATTTTACAGTTTACAGATTTTAATTTTCGCAAGTTCGCAACATTAACCTGGAGTCCTTGAGCTTAAGAACGCAATGCTGTTTCCAAATTTATTGGCTGCTTTTGTTTATTTTGGAATATAATTGGACACAGGCAATTGAGTTGAAAAACTTAAACATAAACTAAGAAACTGCTTATTGCAGCTCTTGAATTTTGAATCAATATAATCAAATAAATAATGGCGGCGTTTAATGTTTTTTTCTGATACGCACCTCAGGCTTCACTATGTAATGTCAATCTTTTGCATACACATTTTGGAGTAAGATAATTAATTGCTGCACAACAGGTTTTAGCTGACCCGCTGGTCAGCTTACTTGAAAGTAATGCTTGATACTTACTGAAGGTTTTGCCGCAGATTGGGCTTGTTTATCTCTTTGGCTGATTCCCTGCGGATATAGTGGCTATTTTAGCGATATCCAAAAAAATAGGTCTTCAAAATAAAAAAAATCGGGCACTGAGTGTAATCGAACTACCTGCACTCCGCTTATCAAGCAGACGCTGTACACACTCAGCTACGTAGTCGCCTAATAATCAGTTATTAAACCGACATGTTCTTCACCAACATCGTGCCGCATGATTTATGCACTTTATTGTCGACACGGCCACAATTTTTTGGATGAGCATAAGTTGAAGTTTCTTTTGTGTATCCTCAATCAAAATCAAATCAAATCAAATCAGTTTACTTCAAAACGCATTGGACCAAACGGTGTTAGAAAACGAAGAAAATAAAAGAACTTCACATTCGACAATAGAAAAACACAAATCAAAACATACAAAAGAAGTGCAAAACACAAAATAGCAAAGCGAAATTGTCAAACGACACAACAAAAAAAACAAAAATTAATGGAAATATATGTAGCAACAATCGAATGAAAGAAAAAAAAACTAGATGAAACATCTATCATACTCTAGCCTAAAGCGTTAGCTAATAGCAAGCAGTTATACACAGAAATTCCATCCGAAAAAACAAATCATTTGAAAACTTTTAGAAAAACCTTTAAGTTGTTTTTGTGGGTGTCTAAACGGGACTTGAATTCAGATATAGACTTAGCACAGACAACAGATTCAGGCAATGAATTCCAGGGACTAACTACTCGGTTAGAGAACCAATACTTTTTTATATCCAGACTAAATTTCGGGTGGGCTAGCTAGTTATTGCTTATGTGTTTCAGTTCTTTTGAGCTTGCAATGGCAGAGGAGCTGGCAGAGTCTCTAGTTTGTCTTGGGTGAGCAAAATATAGCTTATGGTCACAATTGCATGCAAGAAAAAAGCATGGGAACTAATAAAAAGCTAAGTAAGACTGCATTAACGAAAACTAGCAAATAGTTTACAAACAATTTTATAATATTGCTGTAATTTAGGGCCTAATTTTAGGCTTTTGTAAACGTCAATCTTAACTATCACCGCATTGACAGCTGTGAAAAAATATTCCTACATGATTCTAAAGAATTTTTATAAGTTTTTCGTTTTTCTTGTCACATGACCGAACACTGAATGTCTCAGGGTTAATTTGCTACATAAAACCAAGAGTACATAATACTAAGAGTGTGACACTGGCCAGGTTGTGGCCTACGGCCGCGGACATGCTGCAACCATTATCTCCACAAAAAGCCATCAAATGTGGGGGGTGCCCCCCTTAACTGAGGGGGGGACCCACCCCAAGTGAGGGTATACCCTGAACTGAGAGGGGGAACCCGCCCACAAACGAGCCTATATCTCAAATGTGGGGGGCACCCCCACCCCAAATGAGGGTATATCCACAAAAGTTGGCGGAGTCGCCGTTTTTGCCAATCGGAGCTCTAGAGTCCAGAGGCGTTAGGCCATTGGACGTTTAACTGGGCATACCAGCCTAATTCTTATTGCCGCGAATTCGGAGACATATATTTTTAGCCAATCGTAACATTGAATTCAAGCCAATTAACAAGTTGTGTCTTGTACGTGGAAGGATTTTTGTAAAATTACTATGGGGAATTGTCTCGAGTACATATTTTAGGCACAGTTGTACACGGGGCGGTCTGAGCCTCTTACTTTGAAATTTCGATGAAAGCCCCAATGAATATTAGCATGATGCCAATGTGCCCAGCTAAAGCCCCATTGGTCTAAACTCAAAGCTCCGATTGGCTAAAAAAGCGTTTCCGAATTAGAGCCAATGAGAATTAGGCTGGTATGCCCAATGGCCTAACGCCTCTGGAGCTCTGATTGGCTAAAACGGCGACTCCGCCTACTTTTGTGGGTATACCCTCTTTCGTGGGGGGTTTCTTTCTACTCTGAGTTCAGAGTATGCCTTTGTTCGCAGGGGGAGTCCCGCCTACGATTGAGGGGGACCCCCCACAGTTAAGGCTTTTTCGGGAAGATAATGTCGCAACATGTCTGCGGCGGCCAAGCTGGGGTCCAGAAGAGTGGCATAGTCTTCATATTATGAACTTTTGATAAAACTAAATAAACATTTGTGTTTTGAAGTTATTTTTTTAAAGTTAAATTTTTCAAAATTGTTTTTAACTTCAGGTTTGATCGCAAGAAAGTTGATGAATTTATTGAATGGATGGACTGCAAGTTTCCGGATCGTGGACGCGAATCGCGAGCTGCCATCTACCAACTTTTGTGTGGACGCTTGAAGCGAGTAAGTGTGTGCAGGATACTTCAAATTTTCAGTGATTTATAGGCGAACAGAATTTGAATCGTAGCTGTGGCTAACTCTTGTAAGGCGCGAACATGAATGTATTTTTTCTGCCATAATCGCGTCTAAGGGAGGGTCTGACCACACATGTAGTTGGCGGGAATGGGGGGGGGCAAACCCCCCAAAATTTGAACCTAGGGGAGGAGGGGTGGTCCCGCCGGGGTCAAAATTTTCGTCCATGGGCACTGAAAACAAGTATTTTTTGGACTCATGGTCTCAAAATTGACAATTTTTAAGCGATTTTTGACTAAAATTATCAAAAAACTCTTCGAAATAGCGATATTGTTTGAAAAAGATCGAAATCGCGTCAAAATTCATGGGAGAGGGGGCGTCCCACTCAGGGGGGGAGGGGTATCCAAAATTTTTCTGCTGTTACATGTCTGTGTGTGACGCATTCTGCGATGAATAGTTCATTTTAGTTGGCAGAATCTGTAAATCTTCTTAGAGTTGACAATAAACTGAGTGTCATAACCTGTTGGGTACTCCTGTGAAATTGTTCATTATATTTAGCAGTAAA
This sequence comes from Trissonchulus sp. WLG1_4, assembly GCA_030248245.1. Classification (NCBI taxonomy): domain Eukaryota; kingdom Metazoa; phylum Nematoda; class Enoplea; order Enoplida; family Ironidae; genus Trissonchulus; species Trissonchulus sp. WLG1_4. The sequence continues at coordinate 22,983 of JASANF010019514.1, forward strand.
TACACTGAGAGTAAAATGTATATTCTTTTTTGCTAATTGCAACAACCCAGTCTTGTGTATACTTGCTACCGTGAATTAATCTTTTTAGGTCCTTAAATTGGATAGACCTGTGACCTTGCCAGATGACGTGAAGTTTTGGATCAGCTCGAAATGGGGTAAAAGCTCATCAATTCCTCCTGCTAATGTAAAGTTAGCTAAAATATATTTTTCATTTAGATTTATTCTACTCTAAATCTTAACTTATGAAAATTGAAATATAATCTAAATTATAACAGACGAATGCATGGCTTCAAGGATAATTACAGGTTTATTACTCTATTCAAATAGATTATGTAAGAGCCTATTATAGATCCATATCCATCATTGTTTTGCTCATGACTGGAATACTAGAACTTTTGACTTTAGTTTGTAGAGATCGGCTGCTAAGGGCTATTAGACGGGTAACGGTGCCGCGTGTCAGCGGACCAGCCCAGGGCCGTTTTAGTTGACCCGCGGCCAGCCTGGTCGGGTCGGTGGGGCCGACTTAGCAGGCCGGGAAGACAAGACCGCTGTGTGGAACATTATGTACTATCTGCGAAACCTGTTTTAATTAGGTTTCGTATGACGTGTACGTTATTTCCTACAGCTTAGTTGATTGGTACTTAGAGTGACTTCGCCCTGTAGCCCCGTCAGCCCGGTCAGCCCCGGGCCATAAACCAAGTCAGCCCGGGGCCGGCCCGCTGACACGCGGCCCCGGAGGGGGGTGGCGTACCAATCAACTAGGCTGTTGGAAATAACATACACTAAACCTATTTCGAACAGGTTTAGTGAATAGAACATAACAAGTGAACCGGGATCGGCACCATCGGCCCGGGGCTGGCCCTCTGCCACCCGCCTGCCGACATTTGACTTAACTGCCTTAATCTAGTTATATTTATGTTTTTCAGACAAAGAAAGTAAGCCTGACGGAATTCGGCGAGATTTGGATTGAAAATGTGGAATCGTGATAAAAGATTTATTTACACTGTTTGACGATATTTCGGTTTTGTTTACAAGTGTGCATAGTAGGAAGTGTTATGTACTCAAGGCGCTTGACAATGCGCAAAAAAATAGCCTATGTGTTTGCAAAGACTTGATATGCCTTTATCGGTGAAAATAAGGTTAGGGTCAGCACCAGAGTAATGCCCTATAGACTTAGACCGTGTTTACATTGAGCTTTTTTTCAGCTGCTGGTGCAACTGAAAAAAAGCTGGAACTGCAGCGTTGTTACGACAACGGAGTAGCTAGTCTATAGTGACCGCCATACTTATCCGCTTTTTTTCAGCTGCTCGAGCTTTTTTCCAGCTGCTCGAGCAGCTGCTGCTCCAGACCCCCAGACCCCCGCATTGCTAAATGCTAGCTGTAGATCCACTACATTTCTTTATTTCATGTAAAAAGTGCAATTTTCAATGCAATTTCGATGTTTAAAATCTCAAAAAAGCTTCAACTTCTGGGGGCTGCCGCTCCCAGACCCCCGCAAAGTTACATCGAATGTAAGTGGTTGCTGCAGATTCACTATTGTAGTTTATCGATGGTTACAATAACAAACTCAAAAAAGGTCTGAGGGTTGCCGTCCCGTCCCCGCCAGACCCCTTTTGATCGGCGGTGGCTCACAGTTGCTCCGCACCCCCCCCCCCCCTTTGCGAAATCCTGGATACGCCACTGAAGCCTAAGCCTAAGCCTGAGGCCTAATTTGAAGGAAAAACCTCCTAAGAAGCATCAAAAATAAATTTACCACACGATTTTTACCACACATAAGCCCGATTTTTGTACGGAACCTTACTTGTCTTGTAACGCTTCAATCAGCCTGGTCCAGGTAGCTTCAGAAAATTTTTTGTAACTTTTCAAAGCCTAACCCGATTTACAAAATTTTTTCAGCGTTTTGTAGCTTAGAAGTTGCTCTTTCAATGGTGGCAGCAGGTTTTTATTTCATGGAGTATTTTTGCCTAAATCCAATTTTGTGCAAAAATTTTCATGTAAAGTTTAATTTTTGGACAAAGTTTGATTTCCAGCTAAAGCTTACATCCTACAAACTTCTAACCTAGCCTATTCGAAAGAGCGTTCAACCCCCGTGGGCTTGGGGGATATAGGGGGACTCCGGATCATTAGGCGAAAAAATGCCGTTTTTCCGACTTATTCCACCCCTAAGGTTTTTAACACCAATAATTTCACTCTAGATTTTTATTAAAAGGGGCGACATCTATTTTGGGGGCTAGAGATCAGATTGGGGGCTTGGCTGACGATGGGGGTTCTATATTTTTATTCCCCCCCCCGCCGAAGATTGACCGCCGAAAACGTCCCTCACTGAGGGGTGAATCAATCAATCAAAATGGTTTATTCTAACTACAATGTGAAAGTCAGAATCATAAATTCATAAATACAATGAACAAGCTTGAAAAGGTGAAGAGCCGGGAACGGACTTCTAAAGGCCGATTCACACGGTGCGTTTTTGCCGCTGCGATTTTGACGCAAAACGCAAGACGCAGGGTGTCGCACACGAAACGCAGCGTCTGAACAAACGTTGCGTCTCGCAAACTATTTTGCTGCGTCTTTACGGTTTTAAAAATATGACAAACAGCTTTGCGAATATTGTTGAAACCTGCACGTCTACAACATCAAAACGCACCGAAATCGCAGGCCGAATTGCAGTCTGGCGTTTAAAACGCTGCGGAAAAATCAAGACGCATGCATTCCGCATCGAAATCGCTGCGTCTGTTCAGACAGTGCGTTTTGCCGCAGCGGCAAAAACGCTGCGGCAAAATCGCAGTAAAATCGCAGCGTGTGAATCGGCCTTAACAAACCACCTGCAAATTATGTGCATCGTGCAAAGTGAACAAAATACAGAGCAAACAAAGCAAAAAACCGGAAGTGCGGAAAAACAATTATTACGGCAATTAGAAAACAACAGTTATGAAATTACAAATTAAATTTCACTATTATGAAATACAATTAAATACAATAATTATTACAATTAGGGAATAAGTTTATGAAGTGAGATTGCAATTGCATTTAACCCAAAAATTGGACTCAATTTTTCAAAATTGCATTCATTGATTGCCTGTTAAAACCAATAAAAACAAAAAAGTATCAAAAAATTCTTAAAAATTATTACAAACAACGAGGATATGTATGCATAAGCGATATTTTTTCCTGATAATTAAAGGATCATTGATTAAAATTTTGGTGAAGTTTTTACGAAAATTGTAAGAAAATTTATTGAAAATTTGATGATAATTGGATGATATTTTATGGAAATTTGTGTGAAATTCGTGAGAAAATTGTAAGATACTTTGTCGAAAATTTGCTGATAATTGGATGATATTTTAAAGAAATTTGAGTGAAATTCGTGAGAAAACGATAAGATAATGCCTTGAAAATTTGCTGATACGTTGATGATCTTTGATCGAAATTTGAATGAAATTTGTAAGAAAATTGTCAGATAAGTATTTGAAAAATTGTCAATAACTGCGGGTTATTGGTCAAAATTGTGGGTGATCTTCGCATGAACGCTCCAAGTTGTCAGTTTTGCAAATAAGATCTTATAATTTTCTTGCAATTATCTTACTGTTTTCGGGGGGTTGGGTTTCCTGTGCACGCACCTTAGCCCAAAAATTTTCAAATTTTTTTTAATGTAGTCACTGTAAAAAATCGGGGTAGAAAAAAAGTAGAAAACCATTTTTTACTTTTTTCTACATTTTTTCTACTTTTTTTACTATTTTTCTACTTTTTTCTACTTTTTCCTCTTTTGTCTACTTTTGGGTTGTTTCAAAAATTAAATTTTTTGGCATCGGAATTGAAGTTTTGTCAATGTTTTCAAGTCTTGACAGCCATTTTTGTTTCGAACAGTAGGCTTTTTTACAATTTTTGCACATTTTTATTTTTTGCACCCTCTACTTCTTTTCTAATATTTTTTACTTTATTTCTACAATTTTTTCACTTTTTTCTACTTATTCTCCACATTTTTCTACTTTATTTCTACTTTTTGTGTCAATTACACTTTTGATGCAAAACTAAGTGTGTGTTAATGTTTTTTAGAGTCTAGACCCATTCTCTAGTTGAAAAATTTTCATTGTTTGCATTTCTTTGAAAATAGTTTTTCTACCACTTTTCTAATTTTTGTCTACTGATAATTTTTCCTGTGAGTATGCCCATCCAACTGAAGCAATAAGAACTTTTATTGAAAAGATGTATATATATATATATATATATATATATATATATATATGCTTATTTTTGTGAGAGAATAACCCGAACAGTGTGTGGTTTTAGAAGCTGATATGCGCACTCCGGCTTTGTTACAGTTGGCGCGTTTTGGTTTCAGGTGGGTTTTTAATATTTGCTTGCAAATTACATTATAATCGTTTATTATAATTGTAAACTTAAGGTGGCGCTCAGGGGAACCGACTTTGGCGTTTAATTGTTTTCAGCGATATTTTTGACCATAATATCTTGAAGAGAAGTTGTTCAGAATAAAAAGAGCTTTCATTTGATGTGCATATTACGCCAAAAAAATTTTTCAAATTTTTTTGACCATTTTTGTACTTTTAGCGAAAATTTAGTTATCGCGATATAAATTAATTACATATTTCACTAAAATGTGCGTTTTCTTAGCTTTAAATTGATGTATTGAACATGCAAATTTGTTGAAGCTTTTCTGAGCTATTTAGCCGCGAAAATAGCAATCCAAAAATGAATCACCTAAAAAGCTGACAAATCTTCCAAAATGTCAAATTTTTGATTTATTTTCTTAAAAAATTGATAATGGCTTTTGGTAAATTTTTTAACGGAATTATGCATTACTAGGAAAGGTCTAATTTTTGAAAAAGTGAAACGTGTGGGCAAACCTCACATTTTTGCGTAGCGAAGTCGACTACTTTTTTTTGATCTAGCTCCCTGCTGCCGATTGGAATCGAGTTGAAATTTTGCACAATGAAAGAAAGAATATAAATGCAGACGTCGAATTTTTTCGATTTTTAATTTTTGGCTCTCAGCACTTTTTGTAGCCGCTCAAACACAACTGATTTTTGAAAAATCGATTTTTTGAAAAATCAATAATCGAAATTGAAAATCGAAGACTTTTGACGTCTAGATTTTTGAAAGATTTTTCGATCGACACCAAGATCACCAAAATCGGTTGAGATTTCGCCGAGCTAGGTCGAAAACAAAATTAGTGTGAATAGGAAATTTGACATGGTCATAAAATTTGACATAATTGCATTAAAGTGCTGAAGAGTACTGGAAATAGGGTTTTTTGAGCCCACTTTGACATACAATTAAAGTGGTATTGCTACTCATTGCATGAGGTTAGTTCCAAACATGACTTTTTTTGCTGAGCGCTACCTTAACATATCGTTTGGCAAATGAATAAATTTCTTCTAAAACCTACGCACGAAAAAATTGAGGGAAGGTTTATCTCCGTAATTGTCATTTTAAAACAAATACCTATATCATATATATACATGGGTCAGACTGAACCGGGGGGAGGGAAAATTATTTTTTTGCAAAATTTTTGAAAGAGTGAAATTTTTACAGACTTTAACCTCTCATATATATATATATATATATATATATATATATATAATATATATGTATTATATATATAGATATATATATATATATATATATATCGTATATACGTTAACGTACTTTCTAATCTTCATAGCTGTCGGATATATACTGTTAGATTCTATGATACTTTCAGAGGGACGCCTAAGCCGACTGTGTTGGAGCAGGATGCTTTACTGCCAGCATTGTCGGGCATGCAACTTTGCAATGCCACAGGCAAAGGCGCCGCCTCCCCTGCTTCTGGCGCTGACGCAGCCCTACTGGACAAATACAAACGACCACCCAATGCCTTCATTTTGTTTCTGATGCGACAGCGAGCGGACAATTTGTCTGAGGCCAAACGGACCCCTTTTGGGGATTTTCTCAAACGATGTGCTGCGGATTGGAAAACCATTGACAGAACGGTATGTCTGGCACTCTGGCTGTGGGGACAATCGGCCGACATAAACCTGCTTGTGGTTTATTAAATTTTTTGATGCCCTCAAGACCGCAGTATTCTGAGAAGGAGAGATTACGATTTACGAATGATATTTAAGTGATAATAGCCCAAAATATAGTGTAAGTTCGAGTGGTATTTTCAAATATATAATGTAAGTGTATTACAAAAATACGTCTTGTTGATTATTCTGAACTTTCTTATGTCATAATGGAATAGATATATATTTTTTGGGTATATACATATTTCTCAAGGGCTTGCGGCTTTGTTGGCCAACTTTGGCTGTCTCCAATCCCCTCGAGAGCGTCAACGGTTGGGTACATATATACATGCAGCGGGGTCGAAATTGGGGGGGGGGCTGCCCGGCCAAATTTTTGGGACCCTCCCCCCGGCCCCTTGGTTTGGGGGTTCCTCTCCATCCCCCCTCATTCATGTATGGTCGTGTATGAATTTCAGCCGTATGAGACGGAAGCCAAGAAGCGCCTGATACAGCACACGGCAGCGCTGGCAAGCGTGAGTCCGCAGGAGAAGGCCCGCTTGACCGAACTGAGACGGGAACGGCGCTGGAAGCTCAAGAGATCCAGGTTCCGCAAGGAGATTAATCAAGTATATATACACTATATAATATGTACCAAAGCTGTCAGTGGGACATAGCTACTTTCAAGTTTTAACTGATATTATAAAGTAGGAGGACGGGTTGTGGGTTAAAATTGTTAAACTCCTATTCTGAAACTTGAGGTGAAACTGGCCAGGACACCCAGGCATGTTATCCCACTGAGTGACACAAAGTGCCAACCTAAATCGTGTATACTTTGACTTGAATTTAGCACTTCAGTTTTTAGGTAAAAAACAACCGTTGAACAATTTTCAAAAGTGAGAATTCGGATTTTCGAACCCAAAACTCTTATACCTACTGTGATATGTCAGTCAAAATTTCTCAAAAAATTGAAAAGCCATTTCCTGGCTACGCTACTGAGGTGTTTTTCAATACGACCAAACAAAATTCCTTTGCGAGCAAACGTAAAACGAAGAAAAGAAACTAAAAAAATTTCGCCCCCCCCCCCCGAAATTTTATCATGGATCCGCCACTGGTATCAATATTAAATTATATAAATTTAGTCTACTAAATCGAATTTTTTATTGCAGTTTTGTCGGGATCACGACCGTCCGAAGAAACCACCTCCTTTGGTGGCCAGCTTGATTGACAAGGAAGCCGACAAGAATCTCCGTCAATCTGAGGTCAGCCAGGGGTTGCTGATTGGTGACAGTCTAATTTTTTTCAGTTGTATTCTTGAGCTTGTATGTATATATATGTATATAATGGGCTCAAAATTTTGGGGAGCATTGTCTGGCTCCATTTTGGAGATCTTCTTGCTAAAAAAGTGCCATTATTTTATAACTACTTTCGCCCTGGACTCTGGAGTCTCGCTTTAAGGGACTGTTCCCCCCGTTGCATTTATGCTTCTAAAATGTTCTTGATTATATAATGTGGTCTGGCGATCTGTGAGTAATTTCATTTGGCTCTAAATACATAAAAATACTGGTTTATATCTCTAAAACAATACTCAGTAAAAAAGAAATGTTAGAAATTGAAAGGCCCGCAGGTGCAGTGGTTGGTTAGAAATAGTATCTTACGTAATCTGATTGGCGCAGGATGTTTGATTTGTTTTCAGGTGTTTGCCCAAGCTGCAGTACGATATCGTGCGTTGTCTCCCGAACAAAAAACGGTACAGTGTTGTTCTGTTTTGTGTTTTATTGACGGGCGAACTATCAGCTCAAAAACTGATGTGTCATTCAGAACGATCTTATTAACTTAATCAGTGTCTGAATTTGTGTCCAATGTTCGTTTCTGTCGCACAGACTGGCTTTACATGGGATACGGAGGAAATCTGGGGTGTGAAGGTCTGTCTGTAAACTGTTTGTTTTGTGTGGAGGGGGTGCTGGGTCTGGGGGGAGGCACGGATATGGAGGGAATGACCAGTGTAGGTGAAATTCGACCCCAGACCCCCCTCGCTTACTGACTATGTTCTACGCCGGCTTGCACAATCCAGATAAAAAAATCAGCATATTTTATACACAGCTTGCTGGCATATTTTTAGACAAATTTTCATGGTGGGGGGGGGGCAACCATATTGAAATTCACGTAGGCTGTGCAGGGGGCACGCATTTTTGTTTGCTTTGAAAGCGGGGTGTGCGCAAATCCCTCGAAACTTTTTCTGATTTCGTGTGCTGAAAGCTGCTCTGGAGGGAGCGGGCCTTTCTTGAGGGCGGGGGAGAGCATTTCACGTTCCATTCCCATTCCCCCTTGCATCCATCGATGCTTAGAACAAGAACCCCTCTGAAAGTTGCGTCAATTTTGAGTAATATAGTTAATATAAAAAAATGTCAACCTTTTACGATCGTGCTCAGAATGCTGAGAGTTTGTTGTTCAGAAAATGGGCACAATTCTTGTGAACTTCACCCCTCCCCCAAGGTCACGAAGAGATCCAAGCAAGGTTTGCACGCGACACGAATACTTATAGCAGCACAACAATTTTGGGTGCTCCTCCCCCCTTGTAGGAAACCCCCCCCCCTGAGTTTACTGATGTTTTACGACCCCCCGCTCCAAAAAGACACAATTTTTTTTTAATTTTTTTGACCAAAAAGCTATGATTACGACATTAACAATAGCTCAATTTTTATAAAAAATGTCAATTTTCTCCATTTTTGGCCGGAAATTTTGCTGACGCTGGGACCCTCCCTCCCCCCTCTTTTACCCCCGGCGGGACTCTTAGAGGACTTTACCCCTTTCCCGGAACCGAATTTTGGGGGCGTCTCCCCCCAGCTTCATGTGTGTTTTTACACGTGTTTCAGAAGTTGAAGGAGCGCTATCAGGCAGAGCTTGCGGCGTGGCGTGAGAAGCATGTGGCCTGGGAGAAGGCCATGGTGGCCCAAGGACACGAGGACATGGTCCGGAAGGTCCGCAGCCGAATGGCCAGTGCGCCCCCACAGCCCAAGGTCAACGCCAAGAGATCAAAGGTCAAGGGGTCAAAGGTCGCCAAGCGAAAGAGCGCCAGCAGCCTAAAGGCCACAAAAGCTGCTAAGGACACGACGATGAAGAAAAAAAGTGGAGTGAAACGGGCCGTTAAGGCCAAAAGCGTGGCCTAGATTGACTGTGTCAGTGGCCCTGAGTGGCTGCCAGTTAATAGTGGTGCAATTTTATCATTTGTTGAATATTATCAATTAACGGTTTTTGTCTCTTAGTGCAAACTGCAAGTTTGGAACTATATGTGTTCCGATACTATTTTTGTGTGAATAACTGTACATAGTATCATACTGTCGTGTAAATACAAAACTTACTTTTTGTTGTGGTCATAATAACTGTTCGCAGTGATGATATATTTTTGCGTGGCGACTGCTTTCTCTATTGCTTTTTATTTGTTTTCGGTTGTGTGGGGAACTGGGGAGTGGTAACATTTATTGGCATTTGTATTTTTTGTAGTAATTTTTGCTTTAGTTTTTTTCACAGTTTAAAACATCATACTATTGTGTCCACAGCATTTTTATGAATGAACTTCCAAAAGCGACCGTTGGCTCAAGCTTTGTTCATAGTTGTCCTGGCATATTTTTAGGCAAAATTTTATGGGGGGGGGCGCGATGGGGGGGGGCAGCCCCCCCCCCCATGGAGGGGGGGGGGCGTCGACCAAAATGGGGGGGGGGGCGCACCAATTTCACGATAAAACACTATTTTTATAAGAAAAAATGGTTATTATACGCTAAATGTTACGTTTTCATACGTTATTATAGCTACGCTAATACTAAATTTAGCCACAAAGGACTCAAAAACCCGACGAACACGACATTGCTACAGCTAAAAATTCGCTAAAACGTCCTTTCGGAAAAAAGTTTGGGCTATGGGGGGGCACCCCATCTGAAATGGGGGGGCTCAAATTGGGGGGGGGGGGGGGGGGGCGACCAAAATGGGGGGGGGCTCCGGACCAAATGGGGGGGGGCGCCCCCCCCCACTAAAAATATGCCAGTTGTCCATAGTCACTTTGCAAAAAACAGCTCATGGATTTTCATACTTAAATCCGCCATTCACAGTTATACAATATTTTTTGCGGCGATTGATCAAAATGTCTGCAAATGGACAGGACATCTTTATCGGCAGGTGTGAACCTTATGGACAAATATGACTCGTGAAAATTTGCGTTTTGGTAGTAATTTTTGCCCCATATTTGAATCTGTGAACATTTTGCAGAGAATATTTCATATTCAGATAATATTCAGCAAGATGCTAACTGACCATGTAAACAAACAAAATTAAATGATATTTCGATGCTTAAAAAAGTTTGCATTGCGAAGTACAATATTTTTTCCTGTTAACACTTTTTCTGATAAAATCCCTATGAAATAGGTTCTGTACTGTGAGTTTTGATTTTTATGGAAAAAGTTTTCGTATTGTATCGTAGGATATTGTGTAACCTTCATGTATTTTGTAAATGAACTCGATTATGTTATTTTGCAAAAAAATTTGACATGGTCATTTTTGAAGAAACTATTTTTTTAATTAAATGTTAAGATACCTCAGTTATTGCCTCTATCATGTATATATGTTTCTGCATTATTAAAAAGCAATGTCAGTACGCTTTTGATCGGTTCAGTTTAACCGCTGTTTTTGTTTTGCTCCGGTTGTCTCGAGAACAATAAATATACATTGCATACAATTGCATACTAGAGACATAACTGTACAGTTAAAATCATGTCAAGTTCATTTAGTATGCAAATGATAATGTGTACTAGGCTAATGATAATGTGTAATTATTGTTCTGAAAAATTTAAGTAACAATCCGTTTTGAAATAAGTTACTAATAGTAATTTAGTTGATCTAATAACTAACTAATGAAAGGTGTGTAGTTGTTGTACTTCACAGTGAATGCAATTATATTCTGTATATACATTGTTGTAAATAAATAGTTATCCTGTACTCAAACTATCTATGTGTTAAAGTGTAAGATTTTGTGAATAAAAGTTATGAACTGATTTATCTTCTAAGTTTTGCTGTGAACTTGAACGGCTAAGCGCCTTTTTGACATTGTGTATAATGTTTCTGCGCAGATTTTGTGCAAAAAAATTTGGCGTTGGCCATTTTGAAGCTGTAACTGGTACGCTCGATTCATACTTACAGTAGTATGTCCGTATAACCGCAAAATCACGAAATTGTCACGCCACTAATTGTAAGGTTAGATTGTGGCGTGTTTTTTTCGTAATGTTATGGCTTAATGAATAAGTATTGGAACGGACATATGGCTGTAAATATGAATCGAGCCTTTGGATCATACATGTAAGAGGAGGTGGCAGATGGAGGGACCCTCACACCCTCAAAACTGAGAATCTGGGGTGAGGGTCCTGAAAAACGAAGCTGCGAGCGGGTAAAAAAACACGAATTTTTTGCAAAGTATTTTCGGTCGAACACGGTCCCCGACTTGCGAACACAGTGTTCGTGGTTGAAAGTTTTTCGATTGATCGATACATTTTCAACGACGAGCATTATTGTCTTTCTGACACTGAATTATGTGGAATGTGCGTTATCGAAAATTTAGGGAAGGTTGCCAGAAGTTTTGACCCCGTTACATGTATGATTATGATTAGTCATCATTGAACGATTGAGAATAGAATTTTGGTCCAAGAACATTAGCCACTGCTGGCTAGTCAACATAGCTTTCTTTCCTGTTGTGCTAAGTATATGAACAAAGACTAGACTAAGACTAAAGTCTGACCAAAAATTGCTGAACCTGAGACAAAACAAATGTGGCGTGATTTTTGCACTACTCGCTGCACTTTTGATACTTTTGGTTCGTTCCTTTCGTAATGAAATCGCGTACTTCTTTTTATCTCACGGTCAGCAATTTTGTTCAGACTTTAGCTTCTGAAACAGCCTGTTTCTAAGCCATTGAGTTTGGGGTAAATTTAGTCATAACACTCATCCATAAACAATTTGGATCCACATTTTCGAATACACTTTTTCTGTGATGTGCCAGGTAGGAGAAATCGCATAAATAAAGTTAGATGAAATCGGTATGCCCCTATTTTGGAAATAGTTCGTAGCCTGACTATTCTCCAACACGCGCGCGAATCTGAACATAGCTAGGTTTCACCTCTTTCATTGGGTAGGTGTCGGCGTGACCATTTGAGCAAATTTGGCCTAGATATCCAGAATTTTTCATATTTTTTCCCAGGGGCTGCCGTCAACAGACCCCTGCAACTTTGTGGCTAAATGGTTTTCTATTTGTAATGCACGTTTTTGTGTCTAAATTATTGCAAAAAACTGCATTTTAACCCATTACAAACAATCATACGTCATGTAACGCGGTCAAAATTTTGGGGGGCCTCTTCGGCCAAACTTTGGGAACCCTCCCCCCAGATCGACCGAAAATACCCTATAGTTTGCCAAATTTTATAAATATTTTCCAAAAAAGTGCCAATTTTTCAAAATTCTGCTAAATTTTGTGGACCCTCCCAGGGTTTTTTTTCAAAATCGGCACTGTGTAAATGATGTGTAAATTAAAAATTTGCTGTGTAAATTAAGCGTCTGTTGTGTAAATTTTTAAAAGTGTGTATTTTAGTATTTTTTAGGCAAAAATTGAACCGTTTTTGCACGCGAAAAGTCATATTTCGCCTTTGAGACTCGAACTACATACGAAAATAAAAAGATATGATATAATAATTGAAAATTTGTCAGTTCAAGTATCCGACACGTCAGGACAAGCTCCCCTAAAATTTCGAAAAATCTGAGACAAGCCCCCACCCCAAGCCGAGACCCCGTGTTCACGCAGATAGAGAGTTGTTTTATCAGCCAGATCCTACACACTTTTTTCAAATCTGGGTGTAAAACCTTTTAAAGTAGTTTGAAGTATTACAAGAAATCGCACAGACAAGCTCAGCATGGCTGATTTTTCAATGTCAACTTTCTATTGCATAAAAACGAATGCTAAAATAAAAAAATCATAAGCCGTTTAAGAGCAGAAACTGAAGATTTTTGTTTTTGGGTTAAAAATTAGACTTAATTTTGTTAACACAAAGAGGTTACAGGCTGCAATCGCCACTTCGCGAATTTTTGTAAATTTGACAACCAAAATAGGCCGTTTAATCAACTTTTGGGGAAATATGGGGCTGTGTAAATCAGTGTGTATTTTTATTTTTTGCTGTGTAAATTAGGCGGCCGATGTGTAAATACACCCTATTTTACACAAAAAAAAACCATGGACCCTCCCCTCCGGCCCCTCGATTTTTTTTGGGGGGGTCCCCCAACCCCTCCTTATACATGTATGCAAACAATCGAAAAGTCGTTTCCCCCAAATTTTTTTCTGGGTACGCCACTGATTCCAACCAACCAGTATATAAACTCTTGGGGCGGGCGGATTTCATAAATGTGGTTTTATAAAACCATGCTTTTCCGCACGTTTTCATTTATGGTTGGCAGTTTGGCACATAATTTCAGTACGACATAATTGTGGTAATTGCAGACATTTGGTTTGGTGGTTTTGGAATGTTTATTTCGGGGCGGTGAGCCAATGGGGTCGTTGTCGGAGCCTGACCAATCACTGGCCGAGGAGCTAGAGGCTGTCCGGAACATCTACAGCAAAGTCAACATCATAGAACTGCCCATTGGGTAATCCACTAACAACGTGCTGTGGCTTGGGCCACATTGCTTATTTATGCTTGTCCGTTTAGCCGGCAAAATTACGAAATATTTACGCGACAGTATTGTATCTTAAACACTGTTAGTGGCGTCTTTATGTCGTAATTTTGCCCGACAAAATTTGCCGAGTGAACGGACATACGGCTGTAAGTATGAATCGACCCTTAAACGGACTAATAGCTGACAGAAAAATGTCCTTGTCCATGTCCCTATGTATGTTCTAGAGCCAAGTATGAACCGGGCTTAAAGGATTACGGCCCTTGGTTTCAATTAGCACTTGCGGTCTCACCCAAGCCCTACACTCTGAGCCAAAGCTGTTCGTATATTCAGAACTACACATTCAGAACTTTCTAAGCATTGAGTAGAACTACACATTTTTTAGGACTATATACATATTTGCTATTACTGGTCAAACCTGAAATTTCCCAGAGTTGGTTCTTCCCGCCACCCTTTGCCGTTCTCATTTGAAATTGAAAAGATGTGAAAAGTGGTGATTTGTTGTGATTTCAGTGGCGCCCTGTTGTCTGTGATTCTGCCGTTGAGTCATTCCGAGGACGATCCCAAATTTGTCTCCTTCCGACTCGATGCTCAGTGCACCGAAAATGTAACATCACTTTCTCATTTGGTTTTGTCAAGAGTACATAATAGAAGTCCTACTATGTACTCTTGGTTTTATGTTATATATATTTTTTGGAATTTGAGGTTTTTCTGTTTCGAGTAGTTGTTTAGGCAACTTAAATAACACGAATTTAACACTTTACAGCTTCCCAGGGCATCTTCTTGACGTTTTTAGGTATGTATTATGTAAGTGCTCGAACGGGATTGAAGTTAAGAATCGGGATTCGGGACCGGACCGGGATTTTACCCTCCTGATTCGGGATCCCGTTCGGTCACTAAAGTCCGACAAAAATTAATATTTTCACAACTTAGAAGACAAAACATGTGATTTCGTTACGAAAAGAATAGATTTTTACTATCAAGAGTACAGCAAATAGTCACAGAAGTCATGCCACTAAAATAAGTAAGTGGCGCAACTATTTTTTGTCAGGGTTGAGTGTATATATATATATATATATATATATATATATATATATATATATATATATATATATATATATATATATATATATATATATATATATATATATATATATATAATGTATATATATATATATATGTGTATATATATATACATATATATATATATATATATATATATATATATATATATGTTCCAGAGTGGGACGATATTGTTTGTTTTTTTCAGTACCCGTCTGAGCCGTGCAAAGTCCGTCTGGGTCGCGAGCGCGGACTGTCTCCCCAGGACGCAGCCGAGATCCAGGCCGAGCTCAACCAGTACTGCGTCCAGCGCGCTGGCTCAAATGTGCTCTTCAATGTCATCGAAGTAGGGACCGTGGGAAATTGAGCAGATGACTTATTGTAGATCATACTTGACAATTGTCCGTAGGGATGTAAGTTTGCCCGTAAGCAGAATCTTTGACCAACCGTGGCAGGACTATGGATAGCTAGCCGCTAACAGCCAAATCGTGGAAAGGAGCTTGGCCACCAAATGTGTATAAATTGTCTAAATATCGTAATAATTACAGCTTTGGCAGCTTTTATTACGTACTGGCTTCCGACCATTCGCTTACTGACACGGACAACTATGAAGACGCGAACAAGTATGAAGACACGGACAACTCTGACTGACCTTAACGGACAAGTATGAAACAGGTCTAAACCTCTAAAGCGTAGTTCATAGTTATCGGTAAGCCACAACTGATGGCCCTTGTTGTTTCAGCAAGCACTAGTGAAGCTGGCGAGTTTCTCGGTGCCCTCCGAGCCGTGCAGCATTTGCCAGGCGCGCTTCGGGGAGGCCGACAAGCCGCACATCCTCTCCCTGCCCCGCTGCCAGCACGCCTTCCATTTCCAGTGCTTCGGCAAGCTGGCCTCCGCGCGTATCCAGTGCCTGCAGGAGGAGGAGAGCAAACTGCTGCCCCATGCACGGCGACAGATCACGCTTAAGGTGATGGGGCTGGGGCAGGCTAAACAGATGGGCATGGGGCACACCTAAGTGACCACGAGACACAATTTTGCTCAGTCTAAACATGATTAAACGTGCACACGTAAGAGTCGATTCTGACTTACAGCCGTATGTCCGTTCATTCGGCAAAATTACGAAATAATCGCGCCACTGAAAGTGTAGACGATTGGAATGTGGCGTGATTATTTAGTAATTTTGCCGGCTGAACGGGCAGTATGATTTGAGTAACGGGTAAGTATGATTTGTCCTTATCCCTGTCCCTGTGTCCTTAAGTATGAACCGGGCTTAGGCTCAGCTTGCCAAAACTTTAAGCCATGTCGCCTGACTAAAATAAACTTCTTTATCAAGTCAAGGAATGGGCCCCCTGGATTCAGTCTACGTTTTTGGTTTCAGGACGTGGACTGTCCGGTGTGTCGTCAGCCGGCGGATTTGAGCCTGGGCGTAGAGGACCTTCTGCGAGCGCCCTCCCCCGTCGGTTCCGGCCACAGCGCCACCAGTGCCTCCCCGGTCACTAGCACCACCGGCCCCCCACAGCCCCACTCCCAGTTCGACGTCCGCACCCATCTCCCCATGCTCCTGAAACAACACCAACAGCACGGACTCAACCAACCATTGCATCATATCATACCCGAGCATATGGTATATCCTGGCGGCCTTTTAGGGGGTAAAATCTTATTGGGGGTGCACTGAAGTAAAAATGAGATGTAATTTTTAGTGAAAACGTTTCTTAGTTTATTTCTGCCTAAGTAAAACTTCGTTGAGAGTAAATTTGACAAAAAAGACCTAAACCTCACAAGAATGGAATGGGGCATAGCTACAACTAAAAAGTCGCTAAAATGTCGTTGGAAAAAAGTTTGGGGTCCTAACTGAAATGGGCGGCCTCCAAGTGGGCAGTGGCACGAAATGAGAGGCTTCGGGACTAAATGGGGGTGCCCCCCCATGCAGCCCTCTCCCCACACTCAAAATATGTCAAAAGTCGAATAGGATTTTACCATTCTGTACTTTTAGTGGGTAGGAGATACGTCTGAAAGGGAGGGGTTGCACGTCACTACTGAAATATATACTGAAATTCAAAGTCTAAAAAGCTTTACGTACAGCTAATTTTAGTGGCATGACTTCTGCGACTACTTGCTGTACTCTTGATAGTCATAATCTGTTCTTTTTGTTACTAAATCACATGTTTCGTTTTCTCAAGACGTGGTGCAACTATTTTTGATCAGACTTTAGTTGAATTTATATCATTCTTAATATATTTTCTAGCATCACCAGCTGCGCGAATACATGCCAGATCTGATACCGGGCGCCAGTGATCCTCCTCCCGGCATGGCCCCTCCCGGTTGTGCCGGCGAATCGCAGCCGAATATGGAGTATCAACAAATGCAGCAACGCTTGCAACAGCACCATCAAATGGGGCAGCAACAATGGGAGCACCACATGAGACAGCAACAGCTCATGGCTGCTGCCGCACACGCAGCACAGACCCAACAAGGAGGGGGCGCTATCATCATGCCCGGGGGGCTTCTGGGCCGGACTCCCCCGCAGTTGATTGACATGGCGGCCTATATGCAACAACTGGCATTGGCCAATCAGAACACAGCACCGACCCATGTCTTGGCCAATCAGCACACAGCACCGACCCATGTTTTGGCCAATCAGCACACAGCACCGACCCATGCCTTGGCCAATCAGCATCCGGCACCGACCCATGCCTTAGCCAATCAGCACACAGCACCGGCCCATGCTTTAGCCAATCAGCATCTGGCGCCGGCCCATGTCTTAGCCAATCAGCACACAGCACCGGCCCATGCTTTAACCAATCAGCATCCGGCACCGGCCCATCCGGCCACGCCCCCTCCCGGCCTTTGTCTGGGGTCTGGGATGATGCGAGCCCAGATTCCAGTTGGTCCGGGACCGCCGGGATTTGAGAGCGCCGTATCCGGGCTAGCTCGCCAGTGTAGCCTGGAAATGCTGTCTCGGTCGCCGGCCAGCAGTGTGGAAGTCCCCCCCACAGAGCAGACAGGCTTTAGGCCGGTCCTGGCCCAACGACCCCCTAGCGCTCCTGGGGGGGTTGCCAGCAGCGCCATACCGATACCGCCCAGCCGGGATAGCCATGTGTCGGAGGCTGAGTTTACCCAGGACCCCCCCTTGGCGGCAATGCAGCAAGCGTATTATGCTCACACCGGTTGCCCAGGTCCCCCCAGCGTCCAGGATGGTTTTCTGCCGCCCGGCGAAACGGAAGCTAGCCTGGAGTCAGATTCCACAGTGGCCGGCCAAACCACCCGGTCACGCCTATCTCCTCTGGCCATTCCCTTCGTTCCGGCCTCGGCCAATAATTGTGGCCCGAGTCTGGAGGCTTTTGCGGACCAACCTGGCCCACAGGCTGCCAGCTCTTTCGATGATCCCACCAACACTGTGACCGCGCCGGTAGAGACAGACTTTTTTGACGATCAAGATTTCATCATACCTCATGCTGATGCGGCTCCTCCAGGGGTTGAGACCTGGTCACTACCGGTCCAATCTATACCCAGTCGGTCTGGCCAGTCGGTTTTCCGTGGTACTACGGTCAGAGGCGAGCGAAGTCACCCGGATTGGCGTGGACCGGAGATTGCTGTGGAAACGGTTCGATCGCCGGCACGGGGAAGCACCAATCAGTGTCGAGCTGCCTGTCATGCGGCCTTTGGCGTGGGAAGACCGAGGCTGGAGTCGGCACCAGACAGACCGGCGCCTGCCAGCTTTAGTGCAGACGAATCGGCGAGTCTAAACTGGCCAGACGGCGTGGGAAGAGACAGAGTGGAGTCGGCACCAGACGGACCGGCGCCTGTAAACCTTAGTGCAGAAGAATCTATGAGCCTAGACTGGCGAAATGGCGTGGGAAAACAGGGTCTGGACTCGGCACCAGACAAACCGGAGCCTGCTGTCAACGCTACAGAAGATTCGATTAGCCTGAATTGGCCAGGAACAGACTTAGAAGCTATTGTGACGCTAGAGCGCCCGCAGCAGGATTCACAAGGACTGACCAAGTTGGATAGTTCTAGTTCGCAGGGGAAGAAGGTTCAAGGGGATTTATTGGACGTGGACACTGGGGGACCACCCACGGAGCCAGGGGGGGAACCAAAACTAAGTCCCTCGCGTAGTCCCATCGAACCGCTGATAGTCCAACCCACTCAACCAGATGAAGCTACAGTGACGCCGACGCAGGATTCAGAAATGGTTGCTCAAAACTATGCTGCAATGGAGAGGCCGCGCACTAAGCGTGTCACCCTGTTCCACAAGTGTGGTGAGATTAAAATTCCTATGCCGATAGAATACATAGAGTCTATTCTACATGATAAAGTCACCAAGGAATGGGGGAAACAGTATACCGAGTACAAACTGCTGTCGGGTGAACGATTGTTTGTCGTTGAACGGAATTTCATCAAAGTGGTCCGGTATCCATTTCGGGAAGAACGGCAGCCGATCAGGATGCCCAAGAGGTTGCCGCGGACGGAGGATACTCGCATTGTGAAACGCGGCAGCCTGAATGCACAGCAGCAGGAGAATCAGGATCGGAAAGTGGTGACATCCTTCAGTGAGGTTGCCTAATGTTGGAGGTTGCCTATTATAATATGCTGGGGGTTGCCTGAAATGCTAGAGATTGTTTACTTGCTACAGATTGTCTATGCTGGATGTTGGGTTGCCTATTGCTGGAGGTTGTCTAAAATGATGTAGGTCGCGTAAATACTGAAGGTTGCCGATGACAACAAGAGGCCATTCTATTACCGGAGTAATGGAGTTTATTTTAGTCTAACAATTAATAGTAGTATTTTAGATTACAGCAGCAGTAGATTATAGCTTATTTATGCGTTTTCTTAACCTCAGCATTTATTTAGCAGTTTAATCTGTTTAATCCGATGTGCTTTATAAAGTTTTAACCACTATAAAATTTGTATCTGTTAATTCGGTAAGGAATGGCCCCTACACTTCTCTATGACTCAGTAGTATTTCTACTGGATTACATTTCTAGAGTAATTTTCCACTATATTTCACCTGTCTAATTTATGTTCTCTGCGTATGTACTTGTATTTTTTGTTTGTTACTTATAATACCGAAACAACGAAGTGAGTGAAAGTCGCTATTGTGTGGTATTCACTGTGAGTTCATTGTTGGTACGTAATCATGAAGCTGTGGCACCAAGAGTACATCATAATTACAATAATTGTGTATTCGGTGCTGATTTTTTTTATTTTTTGTGTTTTGTATTGTGTTACTATACTATGCACTGTGATAAGGTGGATTATTCAGACATTTTTCAGCGACTTCCTCGTTCCAAGTGCCTAACCCCCCCCCCCTTAAGAGCGTATGATTTTTGACAACATTTTTATCAAATCACACTCACCCCCCCAGGTCTCTTTTGTGTCGTGGTGGGGATGATCCGTTTTCAGTGATAAGATCAAGTATCGACTTTTTTTATTTTGTATGGGATTTTTCGTTAGCTGGGGGGGTAGATTAACGAGGCGGCTTCCTTCCCAGCAAAATGTGCAGCAGCTGGTGTAAACAGGGTGTGATACGCTGACTGTGCGACACTTGAAGGCTCGATTCATACTTTACAGCCGTATGCCCGGGCAGCCTGCAGAATGACGTCACTAGCAGCCTAGTGGAGTGATCAGCCAGCGCCTGTGACGTCATTATTTCGTTAATTTGTCGGCTGAACGGACATACGGCTGTAAGTATGAATCGACCCTAATAGCTTATGCGGGTTTGTATATTGCTTGTGAGCATTTGAATTGTCTTGGGAAGCATCCACTTTTTACTTTTTTTAGCTGGACGTACGGCAGTTTTCGTTCTATTTTTTTACACTTTAGCATATAGTTTATACGGCTCGATTTATACATTTGAGTCCGTTCAGCTGACATTTACATTATTGTAAAAAAATCTTACCAATTATCTTAAATTCTTTTTTGAGATTTTTTTGTCGCGGGATGAACCTATGACTGTATGTATGAATCGACCCTGTGAGCCCTCTTATGCCGTCTCGTTGTTAATTTTCTGATTTAAGTAAATATCCATCTGTGGCCTTTGTGCACAACCAACATTTTAGTATTTTTGTTTTATTTAATATTTTTCGAAGTTTTTTTTGAACCTAGCCGGTTTTTTTGAAAGCCACACAGTATATATGCTCAAGGTGGGGTTCCAAACTTAAGTGGTGGAATGGATTAAGGCGGTCTTACTTAAAAATCAGTCTAAGGCGTTCAATTTCAGTAATTTAAAAAATCGTAACCAAAAATTCTACATGTATTATTACATATGTAGGTCAGAATGTTGTCCTAAGGCTGCGTTTACTAAGACTGAGCTAAGACTAAGCTATGCATTCCACCGAAGAATTCTCGTTCGCAAATATTTTTGTTTATTCAATAACTGAGGACAAATGTACAAAATGAGCTTTTTGTATAGTAAGAGCAGAGCATACATGTATGAATGGGGGGGGGGGAACTCGCCCCCCCTCCCGAAATCGAACAAGCACAGACGGGGATCAGAAAATGTACGAGCAGGGTCTTAAAAATTCGGGGGGTTCCTAAACTTAGGACAACTGTTCAGGAGCACGTTATGAGGAAGTCTTTTGAAACTGCTTCGAGTTTTTGTCGAGCAAACTCAATTTGGCAAGCCAATTGTCTGCTGTATTTTTGTCTCGTTTGTTCATTGATTTGTTAAATGTTTTTGGTTTTGAACAAATTGACTGTTGACTATTGACTAGCTAAGCAGCGCGGTAGATGCATTTCACATTAGCGGATAAAAACCGACGCTGGTGCTTTAACCCACGCGATTGCGTACTGACGCAGCCATGTCAGTAACCCGACGCAGACTTGTAGCTGTGTACTTGTCTCGGTTTTTATGACCCGTCTCATATGCGTTGATGTCATATTCTTCCCATTATGTACTCTTGCTACAGCGTGCTGTCTCAGGCCCAGCATTTTTGGTCAGACTTAAGCCCATTTCACACGATGCAATTTTATGTTGCATGAAACATCGCATGCGATGTTGCATGCGATATCGCATGCGATATTGCATGCGATGTTGCATGCGATATCGCATGCGATGTTGCATGCAACATCGCATGCGATGTTGCATGCGATATCGCATGAAACATTCATTTCACACTATGCAACATGCTGTGCTACATGCCTGCTACAAATATTCTAAATTAGAATATTTTTTACGTAATTAGAAAAATTCAGAAACTTTTACGTAACAGAAACGTAATAGTTTAATGCTATTAAATTACATGTTACATGATCAGTTATTAACGCCCCTATATATTAAAAAACAGTAAGTTAAATTATATATAAAGGAAATAATTTACTTTGAATAAAATTTTAAAAGTTAAAAATATTAAGTTAATAGTCGAAATTTTGAGTAAAGCTACTAATAAAATTAACTGCTAGATGTGTAAGGTGGGGCTTATTTTATACGCTGATTGACACATCCCATTCGAACGTCAAATCAGAGCTATGTTGCATAGCATGCTGCATGAAAAATCGCACAGAAAATGATTATGCTGCACGGCATGCTGCATGAAATTTCTCATTAGAAATTTTACGTGCTACATCGCATGCAACATTGCATGCGATGTTGCATGCGATATCGCATGCGATGTTGCATGCGATATCGCATGCGATGTTGCATGCGATATCGCATGCAACATCGCATGCAATGTGGCATGAAAAATTGCATCGTGTGAAATGGGCTTTAAGGTGGTAGTTTCGTATGTGCAGTTTTTGTCGCGATTCGCTCTAACCAACAGCTAACTTTATGAAATTTTGCACACATATGAGGCACTTTTAGGCAAACATATGGGCAAATTATAGGTTCTTTATAATCAGTTACACTATAGTTATAACAAAAAAAGTAGTGTTTTTGGCATTTTTTGGCTATTTTTACAATATTTCGTAATTTTTAAATAACTTTTTCTCAAAAACAGTATTGATTTTCACTAAACTAAAAAAAGGAATCTAGATATTTTACTTAAGATCAGTTTGGGACGTTAAAACGCAAATTTAACTGCAACTGTTTTCAGGAAATTGACACTTTCTGAATTTAACTCCGATTTTCACTTTAAAATGATGTGATGTAAAATTTAAGCTATACATATCTTCAAAACTAGGCACCAAACTAGATAAAGTTGTACTACAGTGTTGTGTCAAAACTCATGTTACCAACTTCTATATAACCAGGGTTATAAGCTCTGAAGTGTATCACCCCCATGTTTGAGAAAAAACGCTCGAAAATACGTGACAAGACGTCATGTTTTATATTCGTTTTACCTAGCTTCCGTGTTGTCGTTTGAATGTATTAGCGGTCATATTGGAAGACAACAGGTTATTTTAGACTATGGTGGTGGAATTTATTGCCATGGTTGCCATGGCAACGCATACGAGTTCATTTCCTAAAAGATGCGTCATGTACTCGAAAGTGTCAATTTGCTGATTATGTGTGCAGTCTATATTCATAATATTTAACCAAAATGAAGAAAACTAAAATATCTAGATTCCTTTTTGTGCAATTATTGATAGGCATTGTACTTTTTGTTTTCTCAAGCCATAAAGTTTTACGAAATTCAAAAAAGTTCTGTTTTGAATATTAGTTTTAAAGTACTGAAGCAATTTGAAAACTTATCCAAATGAAACTATGCATGTATTGAGACACCTACCAGCGAATTTAGACTAAATTGGAATTAAACTTCATCAAGTCATATTCTTTCCATAATCAAACATAGCGCAAAAACATGAAAAAATGCAAAATTTGAGATTTTTCACAGCGTCTTTTGGATAAACTGTCAAAATTGTCAACAAAACAAATACATGAGCTTACGGTACCATTTTTGGTCATTAAAATGCAAAAAACCGCTAATAAATAGCTTCTAAGACAACCGAGTAACAGCTCATCAAAAAAAGCTGCACATACGAAACTACCACCTTAAGTGTGTTGTGTCCGGTGTGTTGTTAAATAACATATTTACCAAATAAATTGAAATCTAATCTGCTAAATGCAATCCAACAAGCTCTAGCGTTATATTCCGTGATACGCTGTTACTGGCAAGTGTTAGCTGCGGGTGTCAGATTGTTAGTTATGTTTAACTTGTATTGCTTAGTTTGTTGTATTATCGTTAATCAGTAAAATGTTTCTGCTGAGTAGAGGCGTTTTCATAACTTATTTGAATTTCATGGAATTGATTGATTGATTGATTGATTGATTGATTGATTTTGATTTGAGTTTTTACGAAGCTCATAAGTCTCATAACCAGCGGCGACGATTACTGCGATTAGTACAGTATGAAAGCTAAAAGTTTCGACTAACGCATAGCATTTAATCACATAGATGTGGCCGAGCGGTTATGGTGTTCGGTTTCTAATCTGAATCTTGGGGGGGATCGAATCCTTGCTACTCGGTTACATGTAACGCATATCATTTAATCAAATAGATGTGGCCGAGTGGTTATGGCGTTCGGTTTCTAATTTGAAGGTTGGGGGTTCGAATCCTTGCTACTCGGTTACATGTATAATCTCCTTGAGCGACAGATTAGAACCACATTGCTCCTGCTAACCCAACAGTCCATCCATCGCGTCGGTAAAGGAGTATATACCACAATTATGTTCGAAGGTAACAGGGGTCAGTGTAGGGCATTATGCCTTGAGGGGTTGGCCCCCCTTAAGGTGGTAGTTACGTTTTCGAAGTTTTTGCAATAATTCAAAAAATACTTGATCGAGCAAAATCAAATTTGGCACAGACATTGCAAATGTAGATAGCAATATTTGAGCTTAGTTTATTATTGATTCTAACTTTTACGGTCATTTTATGGCTCAAAAACAAGATTTTTTGTGTATTTTTTGAGAAATTGAAAAATTATGTGGAAGTTTTTGTGGCATCTACACTACTCAGAAACGCCATTCAAAAAAGGTCTAACCGTTTTATTTTAAGATTATTTTCAGCTAAAATATGACATATTTCTTTTAGTCGTACTAGGCGATCGGTAACTTTGAAGTTTTTTAACACCAATTCTGCATTCTCATGCCAATATCACAAAATACAAAAAACCATTTGACACCATAATTTACAGAGATATTGTTCTTTATGTATTTGTTGTATCTACAAAATTTGGCAAGTGTATGTTATAGCAGCCAAAAACCTTGGCAGTTCTAATAAACCCCTTCAAAAATTGCAATTTTTCTTCAGTCTCATGAAATGGCATTTTTTACACATTTGTCCGCCATTTTTTCAGCGGTTAAGGACAAATTGTGCTTAGTGTAATATTAAACGACCCCAATGAGGTCCTAGTTAATCAAGCTTAAATTTTTAAAAAATCCGTCATTTCTGAGCACAATGAGTGATTTTAGTTGAAGTAACGAATAGACTAACGGGTTCATGGGAATGCAATGAAAACAAATTTGACAGTAGCCGAATAAATTTCCCCGATACCTTTTTCGAATTGAGTGAAAAGGTTAAAATTTTTTAAGTTAGAGCACACCAAAGTCATGAAAACTGCATTTTCTTGACTTTTTAGTAAAATTTGAGGCAAACTTTTGGTCACACTGAAAATATGCTGAATCAGTACGCTTAGTTTGTCATACTACAACTTGCACACAACATAAATGTGACATATGTATAAATTACTTGACAGTATGCGGACGTTATACACCAGAGCGAAGAAATAACGAAATACATAGAAAAATGCCAAAAATTGAGCTGATAAGCTTCACCAAAATAGCTGGTCTCTACGGTATGAGTGTTATCGACACTTGAAAAAATGCAATTTTGTAAAAAATAAGTTGGTTGATAATATGCAAAAGACCGCTTGTTTATTGATTCAGTAGTTGTTACAAAATATAACAATGAAAAAAGCTGCGAAAACGTAACTACCACCTTAAGGTGGCGCTCAGGGGAACCGATTTTGGCGTTTAATTTTTTTCAGCGAAATTTTTGACCATAATGTCTTGAAGGAAAGTTGTTCAGAAAGAAAAGAGCTTTCATTTGATGTGCATACTGTCATAAAAAATTTTTTTAATTTTGTGGACAATTTTGTAGCCGTAGCATAAAAAGCTTTGTTTCGATATAAAATGCCTACTCATATATATCACTGAAATCCGCTGTTTCTTAGCTTTAAATTGATGTATTAAACATAAGAATACGTTGAAGCTTTGCTGAGTTATTTAGCCGTGAAAATAGCAAATAGAAAATGAAAAACCTAAAGAGCTGACAAATCTTCGAAAATGTCAAATATTTGATTTAATTTCTTAAAAAATTGAGATTTGCTGCGGATTGCGATCGAGTTGAAAATTTGCGCAATTAAAGAAAAAATGTAAGTCCAGACGTGAAAGTTTTTCGATTTTCAAATTTTGGCTCGCAGCACTTTTTGTAGTCGCTCAAACACAACTGATTTTTGAAAAATCGATTTTTTACAAAATCTGAAATAGAAATGAAAAATCGAAGATCAATCACGTCTAGATTTTTGAAAGATCTTTCTATCGATACCAAGATCGTCAAAATCGGTTGAAGTTGCGCTGAGCTAGGTCAAAAACAAAATTAGTGTGAATAGGAAATTCGACATGGTCATAAAATTTGATACATTTACATTAAAGTGGTGGTATTCTAAATAGGTTTTTTATGTCTCTTTGATGTACAATTAAAGTGGTTTTGCTATTTATTGCATGAGCAGAGCGCCGAACATGAGTTTTGTTGCTGAGCGCTACCTTAATTAAAAATTTCAAAAGGTTAAAATGTAGACAGCTGAAATATTTACTTAGGTCAGATCTGAAAAGTTGATGCATTTTAGAAGACAAAAAAATTTTGCTTCCATTAATTTTTTAAATTTAAAATGTAAAGTTTTGAACTTTCAAGGTCAAGGGATGTGCACTGGTGGTAAAATTATGAAAATAGTTTCAGTTGTAGTGCGATTATTTCGTAATTTTTAGTTATTTTCATATTTATTTCAATTTTGACATACGGCTGTAAATGAATCGACCCTAATTATGTAAGTTGTGTTTTGGTGACAGAGCATTCAAGTATGGAAGTGGAGCGACAAAGCGTGGCGGAGTTACTGGACGGGCTCAGGACCCGGCCACTGTACGTGTGTGCCCCCATGGTCCGATATTCCAAGTAAGGGGGACGCTGCCCTGTAGATTACGACTTGTTAGGGTCGACTCGCACTTACTGCCGTATGTCCGTTCAGCCGGCAAAATTGCGAAATTATCACGCCACAATATGATCTTATGCACTATTAGTGGCATGATTATTTGGTAATTTTGCTGGCTGAGCGGACATACGGCTGTAAGTATGAATCGAGCCTTAATTTTAGCTACCTATATCTCTGGTGTGGTTTTATGTCCTTTTTTTGTAAAGTTCAGGATAATTGCAGCTCAACTACATTTTGAAAGCCGTTGAATTTCGCTGTAAACTGTATCTCATGGTGTCCTGATGCCCCCACCCATTTTGGTTGGGGTCCATCTATAGAAGAGACAGCCCCCTTAAAAAAGAAACTTATAAAGTCTGGCACAACAGCAATGTATAATAACTTGTATATATACTATTTATATACATACATGAATGATTGCATATGATATGTATGTAGGTATATAAGCAAGCAGAAATTTACAAAAGGTGTTTACTGTAGACTCGGTCTAAAACATTCTTTTCGAATGAAACGGAACAGTGCAGTGGTGTATACACTTTATGCGATCACGTATTTGACGTAGACTGGATTTAAGTTGAACACCTTTTGTGAATCTGAGGGTCTTATCCAAAACTAACGGACTAGATTAAATTTTTTTGTTTGATGAATGTCGAATATTTACCATTATAACACATGATTTCTAACGATACATGTATACGGGGTCTCATTTTGAGAATATTTTTTTTGGAAATCTTACAGGGGGCTCCCCCCAGAGATCAAAAACTTCCTACTTTTTAGTGAAATTTTAGATAAAATTA
This sequence comes from Trissonchulus sp. WLG1_4, assembly GCA_030248245.1. Classification (NCBI taxonomy): domain Eukaryota; kingdom Metazoa; phylum Nematoda; class Enoplea; order Enoplida; family Ironidae; genus Trissonchulus; species Trissonchulus sp. WLG1_4. The sequence continues at coordinate 50,685 of JASANF010019514.1, forward strand.
GATAAAAAAAATTTGTCGCAAAAATCTTGTTTTATTTGTTGTAATTTTTTGGTTTTCGGCTCATTTTTGAGCCATTTTACAGCCATCACGAGCAATTTTTGAGCTTCAGTACACTTTTGCTCAGCCGTCAGTAAAACTGCTGAGCCGTCAGTAAAAGGGCGTGTTCCAGTCTTCAAGTCTAAAGGGGGTTTACCCTTCTGGTAGGAATTTAACCCCTCCTAGACTCCCCCATGTACATCCCCGTGTTTTTGTCGAAATCAGTGGTAATCTAATCCGCTAAATGCATTCAGTTTTGGCCAAGACTTACAAAGTTACAACCTTGGTATGGGTATTTATGGGTCATATTTTGATTTTCATGCCGGGCGGTATGGGACTGACGAACTCATAGTCGATGAACAGTTTCCCATCGATCACACTGACCACCTTCATGGCGTGCTTGGCCTTGCGCACCCGCTGCTGGATCTGGCTCATGTCCGTGGCCGAGGACTGCCAGGCGATGGAGCGCCGGTGCCGGGAGAGGGAGGGGGCACCACCGGGAGGGAGGGGCTCCGGGAGGGCACCGGGACCACCGAGGGCGTGTGTGCTGTGGTGGTGGGCCTGGCGGAGGGCCACCCCCCGCTGGTGGGAGAAGGGGCGCATGGTCCACTCGTAGGGCACCCCTTGGACGGCCGACAGGATCAGGCCCGTGGGGTGGGGCAGGGGCAGCGCCGTGTGAGGGGCTGAGCAGCGGCGTTGGCGCAACGTGGCCGCTGAGGGGGAGGGAGGGGCCAGGAAGAGGGAGCCGCGGCGGGAGCCGATGCCACTGGCACACTCCTGGAACAAGACCAGTTTGCGATAGCTCAGAGAGATCATACATGGTCGTAGGGGGTCTTCAGTTCCCCCCAGACCCCCCGGAAGACAACTTCAGCCCCCAGATAGGGGCTTCAACCCCCCTAGAACGTTTTAGAGGTGCTTACGACGGGCGGAAAAGTTGTTCCACACCCCATCCCGGATGGCTCTTCCCCCCACAGAATTCGCTAGTTGCCCACGTAGGTATAGTTATATCTGCCCGGGCCCGAGTTCTGCCCGGGCCTGTAGCGGCCCGGCGAGATTTTTTAGAAATGGTCCCGGCCCGTAAAATTCCGGGCCCCGGGCCGTGTGCGGCCCGCCGGGCCGCCTGAGAACCTGTCTGCACCTAACCTAACTGTTTTTCATCTGTGTAAATGACAGGTCGTTTCGTCGTCTCCCGTCGGCCTTGGGAAAGGGGTGGTCAAAATCATACAAAGAATACTAGGGCAGTCCGGGAATTTCGATACAAGACCTAGAGTAGAACCTGCGCTATAATATGAGCATACTTGCTAGACAGCCGCATATTTGCATGCTTGCACAAGACCCAGAATGCCAACAACCTGTATACAACACAGACTGTTTGATACTGCGTCGTATCAAAAGCACATAATCGGATCCTATTCTGTACTTTTGGTCTTATATACCTGCTGTAGCTGCAAAGTGATGTCCCGGTGGGATAGATTGGGACTGACAGACTGCTGGGTGGGCGGGTCGGGCTCCAGGATATGTGGGACACTGGCGGCCGAGCCGACGGGGCTGGGGGAGCCGGGACGGACCAGGGAGTGGGACTCCAGCGACTGCCCCTCCCCCCAGTCTGCCACGCTGACCTCTGAGCCCGCCCCATGGTGACCCCCGCCCCCCAGACCGTTCTGCTTGCCCCCCGACCAATCAAACTGCTTCTCCTTGCTTGACAGACAGCCCATGCAAAGTATATAAACGCTGCAATATGAACAGCCAATCATAGCAGTGATGGGAAGGTGGGGCCTGTTGCTCAACTTTACGAATTTTACAATTGTAACAATTGTAGGTGAAGAATCAGGTGATTCGTTACGAATTCGTCAGATAAATTCCTTATGAATCATCTCATTTTTTGTTACAATTGTAAGAGTCGATTCATACTTCTATACGGACATTGGGACATCCGGCAAATAGACGAACGGACATCCAGACAATGGACGGCAGAACGGCCGTTTGATTCATACTTTCGTCCGTTCAGCCGTATGCCCGTTTGCCCTTCAGCCGTGTCTGTTCATCCGTACTAAACGGCATTATTTCACTTTCTCCGTATGTCCGGCAAAGTTAAATTCAGTTTAACTCTGCCCAAAATTGTTAGGCATACGGACAAATGGACATACGGCTCAAAAGTATGAATCGCACCTTTGTCCGTTTGCCCGTACATCCGTATGTCACAAAGTTCGTTTGCCCTAAAAAGTATGATTTGAAAAAACGGACGAAACGTGCTTTGTCCTGTCCGTCTGCCCTATGTCCGTTTGTCCGTCTGGCCTATTGATGTATGAATCGACCCAAGACTTTTCAAGTTGAGCAACAGGCCCCAGTCAGTGCGGTCAGTCGCAAAATTACGAAAAAATCACGTCACAAGTTGATCTTATGCACCATTGGTTGCACAGTTATGTCGTTAATTTTGCCGACTGCATATACTGACAGTGTAACATTTGACTTAATAATTGAAAAATGACTACTATTTTTGAATAGAAATGACACGGACAAAAATACCTTTCTCTGTTCTATTCTAAACTGATCTAAGCAGAAGCTTAGCAAACAAAATAATTACTTTCCTGATATTTGCTCAAGCCTAAGCCTTCTTGCCTGAGCAGTCAGAAACTATTGCTCACGTAATTGAGAACTTTTTTTCTGAACGAAAAAACAATAAGAATTCTGAAATCAACTTAATTACAGTTAGCTAGCTAATTGTGGATTTGTACAGCAGAGGATATTTAGAACTCAATTTAGGTTTTACGACTGATACTTGGTATTAGAGCATAATATGATGAGTAGACCAAGAAACCAAGAACTAATGTCTGACCAAAAAATGCTAAGTGAGAAAACAGGTGACGTGATTATTTCGCAATTTTGCCGGTTGAACGGACATAGGGGTGTAAAGAAAAGGACGCTGGTGACATAGGTGGCCTGCCCGGACTAGGGCCATGACGAAAAGGATTTGAAACATCTGTTTATTAGCTGCCCTCCATACACACCCTCCCGGCTTACGCACCTGGGGTATGCCCAACTCTGGGGGTCCTCGCGGACGAGCCCCCGGCGGTGGTGGGCTTTCTACGGGGAGTGGGGCGGCTATGCCGTCCTAGTCATAAATGGGCGTGCCCAGTGGAACCGGGAAACAACGACAACAACAACAACAACAACAGAAGCGGTGTTACTAGCCCATTAAATAAGATCTGGCCACTGCCGCCGCTTTGCGGCATACAGGGCTAAGTCACCGGGCAGTGACCCCATCTGCCCCTTCTGCAGTAAAGAGCCACAAATCATGCAACACTGGCTAGTAGACTGTCCAGCTTTAAACCCCCAGCGTATAAAAACCTTTGGGAACCCTATCGTTGCCCTCTTCGCTGTGAGGCTCTACCCCGAGGAGGTGGTTAGCGTTTGCACGGGCCACCGGGGCCTGTTGACGCCATGCCGCCAACAACATCAACAGCAACAACATGGGGTGTAAGTATGAATGAATCGAGCATTTATGTCGTAAAACATTGAGATGAGGATAGGACGGTGGCAGATAATGTGGGCGGGAAAGCGAAAGACTGATAAATGAGACAATTTGATAGCAGAGGTTGATGGTTGAGTGAAATGAGAGAAATGAGGGATGCTAGGCCGTCGGGGCTTGGCTGGCGACACACGCACACTCAGGCTCAGGCTTAGGCTCAGGTAAAAGACACTCGCAACAAATTTCAGCAGGAACTTTATTTCGGAAATGATATTTCAAACTGTATATATATATATATATATACCTTTTCTGTTTTTTTTCGTTTCATTATAGTGCCTCCTCAGGTTAGGCTAAGACTGCTGAAAAGGACGCGAAGATATGTCAACAAAATGATTTTTGATTTTTCCTGGGTGATGATCTGAGTTTATATAAAATTAATAGCGTATAAAAGGCGATAAAATTCTATAAAGTTGTAAGAGGGGGTCAATTAAGGTGGTAGTTATATACGTTTTCGACAGTTTTTATACTTGATATAACTTTTGATTGACTCCATGAATTTAGTAGCGGTCTTTTGCACTTTGAAGAACTTGATTAATAGTACATTTTTGCTCATTAACTAGCTTACATCTTTAAGTAACGAGTTTGCCAGCAGACACTGCTAAAGTAGTTTAATTTTGTGATTTTTCGCATTTTTTATATTTTGCTTGTAAAACGAGCAGTTTCTAACAAACTATTTTGATTCTTTACAAAAAAATAGTTAATGGTAAGATCACCCTGAACCCTAAGTTTGGTATATTTAGATGATTTAGAAACGAAAATACGCATCTTCAAAGTTGGATTTTTTTCGAATTTTGGAAAATATGCTAATTTTTGGTTCTGAGTATTTCACGCAATTTGCTCAATTAAAACAAATAATCAAAATCACATATCAGATATTGTCTGGAAAAAAATTTTTTTTTTTTTTTTTTTCAAAAAATTTTCACAAAATATATTAACTGGATTAGATCAACTAGATTAACTTTATAACTCAACGTTGGATTAACGTAATTACATAAAATTTTGCAAGCAAATGAAGATTACTTGGTTTAGTTGTTCTGCACAGTTTCATAAACTTTCGTCAATTTAATGCTTAGTTACTGAAGTTAATCTAGAACAAGTTAGCTTGATGTCAAGCAAAATCTAAGAAAACTAAATTTTTGAAATTCTAGTACAACGTAGACACACCTATGTGTGCTAAATTATCCCAAATCTTGAGCAAAATCCTACTATATTGTCAAGTTTTTGAGACTTTTGTGTAATGCGTCGCTGTTCAGAAATCGATGTTACATAAATGTGACCAAGAGTACATAATAGTGTCTCACTCTATATAGAAGAAGAGTAAGACACTCTCCTTCCTGCCTGTGTTCTAGCGCAGGCAGATGCACTGGTCGTTTTCAGGCCACATGTTGACGTTTTGTGCAACATGTGGCTGGCCAATCAGAAGCGCGCTCCGCTTGTGATTGACCAGACGCGTGTTCCGAGCAGCAGTCACGTAACCATAGCAACCACAGAAGACATGTCTGTCTGAGTGCTGATTGGAGCACGTGAGGCCATTTCGAGCTGATTGGAGGCGTGTGGCCAATCAGAAGCGGAGCTCGCTTCTGATCTGCCAGCCACATGTTGCACAAAACGTCAACATGTGGCCTGAAAACGACCAAGGGCCTGTTTTAATAAATTCACAGGCGCACAATTGTGACAAATTTGGCTGCAAAATCAGGTGATTCGTAATAAAATTATATGTCAATTCCATTACGAATCACCTGATTTCGCACTAACAAATCTCACAATTGTGAGCCTGTGAGTTTATTGAAACGGGGCCCAGTACATCTGCCTGTGCTAGAACACAGTTAGGAAGGAGAGTGTCTCACTCGTCTTCTATATAGAGTGAGACACTATTATGTACTCTTGATGTGACGTAATCTCAAGAAGCGAAGCATGAAAATTGAAAGGATAAGTTTTGGCATTTAAATTGAAGGTTTATATATGATATGCTCATGTGTCAATTTTTTCTTTTTTCAATAAACGGCTGTTTTGACTAGCTACTACTTTGGCTTAGCAAAACCTAAAATTTGCCCGAATTGGCTTAAAAATATTTTCTGTAAAAATTAAAAATGTATATTCTAAGCTTTTTTAGCAAGCATTCATCCCATTAGTGTTAATAGGTTTCCAATTTAATATGTGTAATATTATGCTCAATTGAAAATTAATCGTAAGCTGTCAACTTTTACTCCTGCAGAATTGTAGAAAACGTTACTACCACCTGAAAGGCCGCGGGTAACAGCCCATGTCGGGGAGGATTCCGAAAACACAGTTCCTAGTGAATATTCGGATTTTATGCTCCCTTGCTACCTCATATTTCTATTTCATATCAATGCCATTCATAACAGAGATGCACGGGAGCAATCGGTTTGGGGCGGATGTCTGACTCCTGCCCCCCCCCCCGGTGAAAGGGGTTCCTCGTTTTGTATTTTTCCGGCTGCAGCCGGAAGATTTTCGAGATTTTTCGATATAGTATATACTCAATTTTGGTGCACGTTTTTGACAATCAGAAAGGGAGTGGCGGGTTGAGGGGGGTGCATGCTGTTTAGAGGGGGGATGCCGACCCCCCTGAGGGGGAGGGTGAATACCCCCCTACGCCCCCCTCCCCTCTAATTCATAAACTTCCGGACTAAACGGTATAATTCGTAAAGCACGCACGTTAAATCCTTTTAGTTTGGTGATAGTTTAGGAATGGCTTGGTACTGAAATTAAGCAGATGACTTATTTTGAGTAGTTTAGTTTGATAACTGCGAACTAGATTTATATAGACCAGATTCCAGGCTCCTGTCCTTCTATCGCGATATAGGGATGACCCTAGCAACAAAGACCACTGATAGAAAAAAAGACTTTTTTGCATTATGTTGGAGAGTGGTTGAGAAGAAATCATTGAGCGATGCTGTGATCAGTAATTTCTATTAGCACCTACGGAACTACGGAACGAAACCTGTTTATGTAATGTTGGATGGAGGATATAAGAGATGGATTGGAGCGATCCTCGGTCATTGGTTGGGAACAGGTGCGGAGCGGTCTCGTTTTGTCACTGAGAAATTATGGCAATTTTCAAGCTTTTGGCGGACAATTCAGTTGCGCTATCATAAGGGGGAAGGTGTCTATGGGAGTAATTCCATCTGACCCTATTACCTCCTTCGCGAAGTCTGGATATGATGCATGCATTGGAAAAAATCTGTGAACTATGAGAAAAACAAAATTGCATGATTAAAATAGCTGCACAGAAAATAGTTTAGCTTTTTCCGCAGACCTGTGTGATGAAATAAAAAAGCGAAAGTAGATCTTTCCTGATATACTTCCCATATATGAGGCAGCAGGTATATAATCTCAGTGCAGAGCTGCTCATGAATTAATTGCCTCACTAAGGTAATGTCAATCACTTTAGCCTCACGACGTGTCACTGGGTCTTAGCCATTACTAGATAGACCAAGCCCCCCCCAGAATTGAAACTCCGGGACCCCGCCCCCCCTGGAACTTAAAATTTGCTGCTGATGGCTATATAGTGCTCAAAAAGTAAAGTCAAAAAATCACGAAAAATATGCGAATTTTTAAATGTTCATGACGCCCCATGGGGTGTCACACGATGTCGGAATACACGATGCATAATACATGAATACATATGGCATGCATAATACATATGAATGAGGGGGGTGAGGAGGATTTCAAAAAATTGGGTAAAAATGGCACTTTTTTGAAAATTTTACAAATGTTGCAAAGTTTAGGGTATTTTGGTCGATCAAGGCTGGAGAGTTCCCAAATTTGGCCGGATCGTGGTGTCACATGATACCACAGACCTACCTATGTAACCCGATGTGGCATCATGTGGCATCGTATGAGGTGTGACACCCCAGAAAGCACCCTACTTGGGAAATCCCCACGTTTTTCCACATCGTGTGCAATAGACTTTATGTACGGTTTTCAGGGGGTTCACTTTCCGCAACGACTTCTCCCCTCTTTTCAGTACATGCATGAAAATCCAGATCATTAATGTACACGTACCCCCCTCAAATCATGACCGTAATAGATGACCTCAGGTATATACCACCCCCCCCCCCAGTTCTGTACATTAGTGATCTAGGTGTTCATTAGTGTAATGAAATCAGGAGGGGGGCTAGCGGGGGTGCCCATTTTCCGAAAACCGTACATCTAGGGGCTATTTTGCGCTCCGCATTGGACGGCCGCCCTAAGCCATAATAGCAACACTAACCCGTACTCTTGGTGAAGTAGTACACAAAGAATCGTGCGATAAGGCTCGTAGAAAAGCAATTAATGAAGACGTGTGGGTAATAGACGACACTTTGTGGCTAAAATGTCATCATTACGGTCACAAAGTATACTTTATTGCCTCTGACTACGCCCCCAGTGCTTGTTGCTGTGCTGCCTGAGCTAGAAGCTATACCTGTAGCACATGGACTTGTGTTTTTTAATGGGAATGACGTGAATTTACTTTTTAACCATCTTTTTAATTATCTGCTCTTCCTGTTTTTTCCGCTTACAAAATTGTTAATGAGTTCAGCGTTCAGGTATCTTAGGGGTTTGCGATTGAATGGTAGCTATTCTGTGTATATATATTGTGTATTGAGTTTTAACCCATTTGTGTAATAAGTCATACCAGAAGTGTAACATAATAGAGAAGAGTAGGACACTCTTAATTGTCTTAGCTAATTGGCCAGAACGATGCTCTGTTAAAAAAATTGCTGTTATTGTTTAATTTTAGGCTGAAATAGCCCTGTTGTTTCGGTACACTACCAGCAGCGAATTATTCGGTGTCTTTGTGTCAAAGCAGGACGCGGGTCTTGGGTTGGGCTGGGTAGGGGTCATGAACTTTTGCCCCCCCGTTCTGAGGGAGCACCCACGTGCCCATACATACGGGGTCAATTTTTTTTGGGTGGGGGCAAATTTCGACGACCCTCATCCCTGATAGGCCAATAATACCCTAAATTTCACAAAATGTAAAATTTTTGCAAAAAAGTGCCATTTTTACTGTATTTTGCCCGAATTTTCGGGACCCTCCCCCCAGCCCCTCGATTTTTGGGGAGGCGTCCCCCCATCCCCCCTCCTACATGTATGCCCTAGTATGGTTTCAGCACACTATCAGAGCATCAGCGTCTTTTTCGACCGTAGCATCGTTCCGACCGAGTAGCCTTTATGAGTTTGACTGGTTTATATTTGTGTTTTGTTTCCGGCTTCCATTCCGCAGCCTGGTGCGTCAGTATGACTGTGACCTTTGCTTCAGTCCAATGATTGTGGCCTCCTGTTTCGCGCGCTCGCAGAAAGCGCGGCATGCCGAATTCACCACTGATATAGGTATAAAACCAGGGTTGTTGTGTCACTTTTCGCGAAGGATAAAGCTCGTCGTACGCTGACTAGTTTGTCACAGTGATATGACCAGAGGGCCCGATTTATCGAAACTAAATGTTCGTCGTTGAAAATGTTCGTCGTGAAAATGTTCGTCGTTGAAAATGTTCCTGGTTGAAAGTTTTGGATTGATCGAAACCTTTTCAAAGACGAACATAACACTAAATTATAGGACAAATTAATGTTCGTCGTTGAAAAATCCAATGTTCGTCGTTGAAAAACCATTTTTTCGTCGTTGAAAATGTTCGTCGTTGAAAAACAAATGTTCGTCATTGAAAAACAAATGTTCGTCGTTGAAATACTTTTGACGACGAACATTTGAACATAGTTTTTGAACATTTGAACATTTTTCAACGACGAACATTTGAACATAGTTCGAGACATCCATTGAAATGTTCGCCGTTGAAAATTTTTTCAACGACGAGCTTTGGTCGTGTTGAACATAAAAAGATTCTAAAAGACCAAGGCGCGTCATTGAAAAATTTTTCAACGACGAAAATTTTCAACGACGAACTTTCAACGACGAACATTTTCAACGACGAACATTTGTCCTATAGTTTAGTGCTATGTTCGTCGTTGAAAATGCTTCGATCAATTCAAAAAATTTCAATGACAAACATTTTCAACGATGAACATTTCAACGGCGAACATTTTGTTTCGATAAATCGGGCCCAGCAATTTTGGTAATCTTTATAAAGTCTTTGAAATGCATTGTCTTTGAATTTTGAAATGTAATGTCTTTTAATACATTGTAGGCGATTGCCCTCTAATCGTGCAGTTTGCAGCCAACAACGGAGTCGACTTTGCTGATGCCGCCGAGCTGGTGGCCAAGTAAGGCTCCATTCATACTTACAGCCATATGTCCGTTCAGTCAGCAAAATTACGAAATAATCTCGCCACCAATAGTGCATAAGATCCAATCTGTGGTGTGATTTTTTCGTAATTCTTCCGGCTGAACAGACGTACGGCTGTAAGGTTGAATCGACTCGTAATATATACTTAGCTGCATTGGTAAGTTGAATTCCTATAAGCATTGGTACATAATGGTTCATTATAGAAGATTAGTGAGACACTCCTGTACTGTATATGAACAAGCGCAGGCAGATCCGCTTGTGAAATTGTTAGGCAACTCTGTGATGTTTTTAGTAACCAAGAGTATACAACAGGATAAAATCCTATTATGTACTCTTGTTACAACCTAACTGTTTTCACTCAAAAATTAATATAGCCTCTGCAGCTCTGCTAAACTTTCATAATGATTTCGTTTCATTTATTTCATTTCTATTATATTTACTGATGATTACTTTATTATTACTAAGAGCTAATTTCTGTACGGAATAAAAGCACTGATTTATGTTTAGTCTTCAGCTTAGGTGACGAATATTGGACTAAGCAAGTTAAATTAAGTTAGTCATTTTAGTCCAAGCCCATCCCAGAACTCAAATGAACTCGGATAGTCCGCGAAAAAAATTAGAATCTGACTTTGTGATTTGTTTTAGCTACTGTGATGGTATTGATCTCAACTGTGGGTGTCCGCAAAAGTAAGCCTAAGGTTCTAAGCCATATGTCCGTTTGGCCGGCAATATGACTAAATAATCACGCCACTAATAGTATATAAGTTCCGATTGTGGCATGAGTTTTTCGTACTTTTGCCTCTGCTAAAAAGACATATATAACGGCTGTACCTATGCTCGACTCATACAGCCGTGTGTTTGTTCAGTGTTCAGCCGGAAAAATTACGAAATAATCACGCCTCTATTAGTATACTATTATGAGATCAGATTGTGGCTGGATTATTTCGTTATTTTGATGGCTAAACGGACATGCGGCTGAAAGTATGGGCCTATTCCTTTACCGGATTAAAGGGTTAATTATAATCGGACTAAACGATTTAAAAATTAAGCTTAAAAATGTCATTCCAAAACCTCCAGATTACACGGACTTAACTTCTAGCGCCCTGCTTTTTAATCGGACTAAACGGACTTAACTATGCACGCTAATGTTAAGCGTGCATGTTAAATCCGTTTAGTCCAGTGGTATTTTTGGAATGGGGTCAGACTAAAATTAAGCCGCTGACTTATTTTAACTCGTTTAGTCTGTTTAGTCCGATTTGTCATTCCAAAACCTCGGACTAAAATAAATCCAGTCCGTTTAGTCCGGTAAAGGAATAGGCTTTATGAATTGACCTTAAGAAGATGTCCCGAATCGATCGATTCACAAAGATGGTTACCGTTTCCACAATCTGCACGGGGGTTAGGGTCGTCAAAATTTTTTTAGTTTCTATCGCATTTTTGGCGGCTGTGTTTGGTCGACAATTTTCGCCCATCATAAGGCATGTTTTCACGGGGGGCAAAATCACGTCTTTTGGGTGGAGTAGCGACAATAGCTTTTTGCCGCACATAGGTGAAGGATGAATTTTGGAGGTGAAGGATAGATTTTGGTGGTGTTTCACCTTCGCATTTCTCATTAGTCAAACTGAGCCACAGTCTGATCCCGGACAAACCGATCTTTCATCCCCCTAGATTTTTTGGAAGTCTTAAAGTGGGTGATTTTTTGTACCTGTTGTACGACAGTAGTGTGACGATTGCACATTTTTGCTTTATTTGCCCGTAGATTAGGCTTCAGACTTGGGGCTTGGCTTCAGGCTTAGGCTTAGGACTTAGGCATCTTCTTCTTTTTCATCGATGACTCACTTTAAAATACCTACCCGATTTTTTCAGCTATTCTCATATATGGTTGTGTTTTTAGGTGGGCGATGTCCGAGGGGCTGGGGAGTGACCTGATCAGCAAGCCAGAGCTGTTGGCGGACATCGTGAGACAGGCCAGAAACAGAATTGCCAATCACAAGTTTTCCATCTCCGTCAAAATACGGATACTCGATGATCAGAAGTACGTCTGTTCGAATGGCCAGACAGCACTTTAAAATTGAAATCGTCGCGAGTACAGAAAATTGTTGCATATAGCTTGGAGTGCCACGTCTTATTTTTTCTGAAACTGGAATTGGGGATATTTCGCTGACACCGCTGTAACATAGTTAAAGTTTGCCCATTTTGAGATAAACAAAGGACGTCAAAAACTGACCAGTTTACAAGTGCTACTTTCATTATGTGCGCATTTATCGTATTTTCGAAAATTGACTGAAACCAGTGTGTTAAACTTACGGCGAAAGCTCAAGGTGTAGATACAGGTTTGAAATATGACAGGACCGTTTAGTACACAGCGCGATTACTGACAGCTCAGCATTGGCCCAGTTGCTCAAATGGTCGAGCTTTGGTATGCAGTGTGCAGATCTAGATATGGGTGTTTCTAATCCCCCTTGCCTTGGGTCATTCCGATGCTGATGAATGCTCACTAAGAATCTTCGCTCGCTTTCTTGACTTCATAATATCAACATCAAGAGTACATAATAGTGTCGAACTCCTATAAAAGAGTGAGACAATGTTACATACTCTTGTTAATAATATCTAACTCCTATAAAAGAATGAGACACTATAATTGTGTACTCTTGTTAATAGTATCTAACTCCTATAAAAGAATGAGACACTATTGTGTACTCTTGTTAATAGTACCTAACTCCTATAGAAGAGTGCGACACTATTATGTACTCTTGGTAATATTAGTCAAGGCAAGGATTCTGACGCTATGGTGTTTCAGAGCGACAGTGAACCTGTGTCGTTCAGCAGAGGCGGCGGGCATCACGTTGTTGTCCGTTCACGCGCGCACCCCCGCCGAACGTCACCAGCCAGTCCACAGGGACGCCTTCGCCCTCGTCAAAAGTGCCGTCTCCGTCCCCGTCGTCGCCAACGGGGACGTGTTCAGTAGGGACGAGGGTGACCAGTTGGCCAGGGAGACCAGAGTGGATGGTAGGAGGGGTCTAAGGGCTGGTATTCGACTTATTCAGCACAGCCTTTGTATCTGTGTTGAAAGAAAGAGGATGCCCCAATTTAGAAAGAAAGGAAAAAATAAAGGGGCCGGAAATCGAACCCGGGCCGCTCGCGTCGACGACAAGAATGCTAACCACTACACCACAGCCCCAAAGTCTCGTAGATCCTATTTCTCGTTTACAACATATGGACGTGCCCGTTACATGACGATGACATGTCAAAGAATAGACCGTTTCTATTCCCATGCTTTTAGTTTTAGTAGGATAATTTGATTAAGGGGGTAGTGTCGCGAAAGCAGTCGAATTTGCGGGACTATAAAACTTCTTCAGTGAAAGATAGGTCATTGTTCTTTATATATTCTAAAAACATGTTTCAAGGCAAATATTTTTGCCAAGTTTCAGCAAACTTGATGCAGCATACAGTTAGCAGTGAAGTCGCAAAGTCGGAAAAATGACGTTTTGAAAACCTATTCACATTCGATAATTTCGTCTCAATAAAAAAACTTTTTGTTTAGATTCTTTACACATAGTAAAAGCACATATGCTCTAGTTTATGCACACAAAATTTAGTGCAAAATGCTTGAGTGGTTGTAGAGTAATGCCTATTTGATCCGTAAAACTGTGCGTAACCTGTAAAGTACTCACAGCAAAAATGATAAATTGTGAAAAAATTAGACACTTATGTTGAAATCAAAAGAAAAACGAACCTTCATTTTTCATTTTTCTTATTTGTGGCAAAAAATTGTGCGTCAAAACATTACACGTACTTCACAAGCTGGCCAATCTGATATCTGCCTTGATTTTTTGAAGTTTTATGTCTCTATTGTGTGATGTCTGGCTCACAAATGGTGATTGGTTAAAAATATTGGTTGATATTGGTAGTCTAGTGTCTGGCAGTATTAATTTGACACCATATGGCATTTCACTAGTTTCTCAGTGAACGTACAATTTCAAAGCAAAAAGTTCTAATTTTGCAGCCTATGAGCAAAACTGCTTTGGCGACACTACCACCTTAAGCTGCAGGCGAGTCATATGTGCATACTAAGACAGCCATGTGAAATTTGTGCGTCGCTTTTCGCGAAGGATGAAGCTCGTCGTACTCTTGTATATTTATTGGAGAGAGAGAGAGATAAAATTAGAATCCTGCCACTAGCGAATTTGCTACAGGCCCGGGAAAAACTCTAACTGAAATGGCAATGTTTTGCAGGTGTGATGAGTGCGCGCGGTATTCTGAGAAACCCTGCCCTTTTTGCCGGACACTCCTGCACACCTGTGCAATGCATTCGCAATTGGGTCAGTTAAAATGTGGAAACAATTTGTGTATTCGGAAGATTTAGCGTTGCTGTTTAGATTTTAGAATAGGATATTTTACTGTAAGCGTCTGAAAACGCATACGTCAATTTTTGACAGCAGCTGCTGACCTTGTGTCCTTAAGGACAAGTTATGAACCAGGCTTTAGTACCTCTTTCAGGTGGAGCTATCGGTGTTGTACGGGATGTCATTCACGCAGTTCCATCACCACCTCATGTTCATGACAGAGCGACTCCTCAGCAGGGCCGAGCGACACATCTTCAATCGACTCCAATCATACCCTGCCGTTATCGATTATATCGAGCAGTCCTTTGGCATCAGTTGATGTCACACTGACTTACAGCGGTAGTTCCGTTTAGTCGGTAAAATTATAAAAATTCCGAATGCATTCTTTAATTGCAATAGGTATCAAATGTGGACCTAAAGTATATATTATATGAAAACGTACCAGCCTTTAAGCCAAGTGTCGGCCTCGGGCAGAGCCCGGGACCGCAGCCATTTTCACCGGCCGGCACCGTGCCGGTGGCGGGCTGCGGGCCTCAGTGTAGGCGGGCCGTCTGATTGAGCGGCCGCCCGGCCGATCTCTAATAACACCAGACCAGAGCCCCCATTTCAGTAAACTCACAGGCCCACAATTGTGACAACTTTTAGTGCTACATTAGGTGATTCTAGCAAAACCTTTTCTTTGTGAAATCCACCCCACGGGATGTTAGTGTAGTTTTGCCGGCCAAACGAATGACGGACATAAGCTTTATATGTTTTAGGCTTATATATTATTGGACTTGATGGCCTACAGCATTAATCGGCGAAGTGAACTTGGAGCGCCAATGCGCCGAACAGCATACTTTATCGCTCAACAGAAGACAAATAACTTTGGCATTAATGTGATACATTCGGTGATATCATGGCTCAATAAAGAATTAATACTGGGGTGTGTTGTGTACCGTGTTTCCAAGCATGACTATGATGACTGACTGACTGACTCTTGCATGTAACATCGTACACGCAATAGCTAATTTCAGTAGCTTAGCTACTTCATTAGGTAGGTGCCCTAAATTTATAGGGTGATTCACAAAAGCCTAGTCAAATTAGCGTGCAAAAAATCACGTGATCTTATACGACGACGTTTTAAACTAGGCATGGGCGCATAGGCATCGCGTTTAAACGTTGAGTTAAAAAAACACGGTTTTCGAACCGTTTAACGTTTAGTCCGTTTAAACGTTTAACTGTGTTCAAACGCTAAGGCTCGATTCATACTTCTACACGGACATTCGGACATACGGGCAAACGGACGAACGGACATCCGGACAAAATGAACGGCAGAACGCCCGTTTGATTCATACTTTCGTCCGTTCAGCCGTATGTCCGTTCATTCGTATAATGTTTAACCGCTTAAACGCGTTAACGTTAAACGGTCAAAAAACGTTTACAACCGAAAAACGCGGTTTTCTCATCTATAAACGTTTAAACGTTTACAGATTTTTGTAAACGTGCCCATGCCTATTGCCTAGTTTAAACGTGCTTTGTGAACCCGCCCATATTGTCCATAACAAAGTTCGTTAACCAAAAAGTTGTCAAATACAACCATAGTGATTAGTGAGCCGATATTTCAGTTAAATGGGTGGCTCCTACAGCGAATTTTTGCTACGATCACTAACCTGACAGATGTACTTCCGTAGAGTTCTGCCACTAGCAAATTTTCCGGGCCCGGCCCGGGGCCCGCTACAGGCCCGGCGGACCGTAGCGGGCCTATGGGCCGGGGGCCCGCGGGCTGGCAGGGCCATATATATGCCGGGGGCCCATATGCTGGCTGGCATATATATGCAATGCAGTCATTGTTCATACGTTGCTGAAGCTCGAGACGGCCCTGGGCTTGCGGATTTCTAGGCCCGGCGGGCCGCGCACGGCCCGGGGCCGGAATTTTACGGGCCGGGCCCCGGGCAGAACTCTAGGGCTGGATTTCACGAAGGTGGTTTTACTAAACCATGGTTTTACGTACGTTTTTATATGATTTGCACATAATTTCATTACGAAATGTCGCCTGATTCGTTACAAATTTCGTAGATTTTCTTAAACCATGGTTTTAGCTCAGCTGAAATTTCAGCAAAACAGAGACCTGGGGCCGGTTTCATAAAACTACAATCCTACAATTGTAGCCTAGAATTGTGAAAATGCAGTGAAATTGGTTTCATCAAGCTAGCCACAATTGTGAAACTTCACAATTGTACGCTTGCAATCCTACAATTGTACATCACAATTGTAGCCTTCACTTTGCCTGCTGCATGCATGAAATGTTCACTACAATCCTAGGATTGTAGATCACAATTGTTGGTTTCATAAACTTACAATTGTGACACGTGATGTTTGCCTAGAATTGTAGAATTACGTTCTATTTCAGCAGATGAATTCATTCAATTTAGAATTCTACAATCCTAGGCTTGTAGCATGTCTACAAATGTAGCGACAAACTACAATTGTAGCCAAATGCGGTTTCATAAAACAATTGTGCAAATTTTACAATCCTACAATTGTGAATTTACAATTGTAGGATTGTAGCACACAATTCTAGCGTTGTTCGTTA
>JASANF010019517.1:0-17653 GCA_030248245.1 Trissonchulus sp. WLG1_4
ATATATATATATATTATATATATATATTATATATATATTATATATATAAATATATATATGTATATATATATATATATATATAGGGTTGCTAATTTACATGTAAAAAAGTCCGGACTTTTTTACACCTACTTTTTTACACTGTAAAAAAGTGTAAAAAAGTGTTAAAAAGTGTAAAAAACTGTAAAAAAGTGTAAAAAAGTATTTTATAGCCTAGAATGATATTTACACGTTTTCTAAACTGTTTGAGACCATTTTGAAATTTGTGACCGCCGAACCGTTAACATGTTTCAATTATCTGTCGCTTGCTTATGTATCGTAGATAAGCTGTTTCTGTTATGTAAAATCAGAAAGAAGGAGGAGTCCCATCTGGGGAAAACGCACGTCTTTATTTTGCCCCTAAATTGAGCCATTAGCTATCTTTTAACGCTAGACAGAAGCGTGTCTATAGAAGACAGTGTCAAAACAGTATCTATAGACGTGTGAAGGACTGTTGTGAAATAAGTTTTTGCACTGTGCAGGACAAAATCTACTTGCGGAAAAAACCGTCAGCTGTAGCCACAAAATCTGACCCAAATGTTGGTTTCATTCCACACAAGTTCCATTGTTGGTTGGTTTTCAAATGCTGGTTTTCTGTCGGTTTCGTTACACGCCACACGGCCGTCGGGAAGCACGCCGCACGACCCGTCAAAAATGTCAAAATTTTGATTAATGCAATTCAAACACCACGTGGATACCGGTTCTACAGATTTATTTACCCGCACACTAGACTGTAATACGCTGGAAATTTTTTAAAGGTGTACCATTGCACCAATAACTCAACTTTCACGAATGGGAGTAGGCCGTATATACCCGTTGGGTTTGCTTCGTTAAAAATAACAAATTACGCTAAAATGTGTTGTAGCCAACATAATAAGTTTCAGGAAACAATTTTGTATGAGTATTTTTGTGTGAAAAATTTTGGTGACTTTGAATTTCAGTAAATTTTGGTAAATGCGAGACTTGAAATTTTTTTTCGGCCAATTTTATTCTGAAAATTGGCAAAATTAGTAAAATATTTGTAAAAAAGTGCGAAAAGTAGGTGTAAAAAAGTGTTAAAAAGTGTAAAAAAGTAGGTGTAAAAAAGTGTTAAAAAGTGTAAAAAAGTAGGTGTAAAAAAGTGTAAAAAAGTTGTAAAAAAGTCCGAAATTTTGCTACTGTAAAAAAGTGTAAAAAACGTTTTTTACTTTTTTACTTTTTTACACTTCGCAACCCTATATATATATATATATATATATATATATATAACACACACACACACACACACACACACACACACACACACACACACACACACACACACACACACACACACACACACACACACACACACACACACACACACACACACACACACACACACACACACACACACACACACACACACACACACACACACACACACACACACACACACACACACATATATCAGGATCTACCGTAGTACTGAATTGTTTGTTCGGTCCGTATCTAAAAGTACCGAACCCAAACCAAAACCACTAATCTCGACAAAGGATTGCTAATTGTGTGTCGTCCAGAAAATTCCGATAGCCTCCAATGACCACAATCGGCCTAAAAATCAATTCAAGATTCGTCCGGCAACCTCTGCACTCTTAACTAGTTAGTCTCTCTCTTTATCTCTTCATCAAAGCTCATAAGTCAACATATACATAGACGACACGAATATATACATCTGCAACTGTATATGACATATAAATTATATATATAACTAGCTAATACATGTATCGTGGCTGTATCGTTATGTAACGATATTAATATAGACTAGACTACATACAAATAGCTCTCATTTATCGGCATCTTCTATTGCAGGCTATCTTATCAATAAGCGGCTCTGTCCAATTCTTATACCGCAACTAGCTCAAGAAAGCCGAAGCAACCCTCACGCACACAAAAACTGTGTAAACCTTGCTATCTAACGTCTAGGAGAGGGGGCGACGGTACAGCCGCCCCCCGCGGCCCGGCCCCCCCAATTTTCTCCAAGTGAGGGTTTTTTCAGGGTTCACGAGTGGGTCCAGGCTCAAGTTCTCTTAACTGGACCCAGCAAAAATTAACCTGACCCAAGTCAGACCCAAAGGCGTAGATAGGGAGGGGGGTCGCGGGGGTCGCGACCCCGCCCCCCTTTGGTTGAATTTTAAGAAATTGTCAACAAGCGTTCCCCCTTTGGTTTTATCGCCCCGCCGAAACAATTTTTTTGATACGTCTCCAATTGACCAAAATTTGCCTAAAAATCCAAAAGTTCTCGAATATTTCTCGAGCCTACGCATGTCCACAAAAGTACATTATGCTGAATTTTCTTGTATAATACACTGTGTGATGTGACGTTCCCATGTTTAATTTTTAATTTTCCCGTCGGAAAAAATTCTGATACGTCTTTAGTTGGCCAAATTCGCTGTAAACAGTTAAAAAATCTCCATTTTTTTCTGGGGGCTGCACCCCTGCAACCTGTGGCTCACTGATCTTGCGTTTGCACTGCGAATTAAAGTGCTAAATTACTGTAAATACTAAAATAAATGTCAAAAGCGTATTTAAGTGTATAGAAAGTCAAATGTGTATAGAAGGGTTGCATATAAAAAATGTGAGTAAAAGTAAACAAAAAATGTTTTTGAAAATATTGCAAAATATAGGGTCTTTTTGAAGGGGGTTCCGGTTCCGGTTCCGGTTCCGGTTCCGGTTCCGGTTCCGGTTCCGGTTCCGGTTCCGGTTCCGGTTCCGGTATTTTTAGGTGGTTCCGGTTCCGGTTCCGGTTCCGGTAGTTTTAGGGTTCCGGTCGATCCCTGATATGTGTGTGTGTGTGTCACACACACACACACACACACACACGCACACACACACACACACATACACACACACACACACACACACACACACACACACACACACACACACACACTCACACACACACACACACCAACTATCGTGTGTGCTGTGTGTGTGTGTGTGTGTGTGTGTGTGTGTGTGTGTGTGTGTGTGTGTGTGTGTGTGTGTGTGTGTGTGTGTATATGTCAACTATAGTATCGTATAAATTTTTTCTCCTCCCTGTCTGCGGATCAACAGTCCTGGTGCTTATATATATGTATATATACGTATGTATATACACACACAGAAGCAGTATAATCACAGAATTTTCATATCGGCACGCACATTCTATTGACAATCTGCCAATAAAAAATCACACCACCATTAAAGCAGCGGCTAAAAAATTCTCACAAATTTTCTGGCAAAATCCCTTATGTGCTGTGGCACAATGCAGCTATTTTATTCCAATGAAAAAGCACAGAAACAATAAATTACTATTTATTAGCTAAATAATATGCTTATCGTCACAGCTTTTTACGCACACAGTCGGGCTCATACTATAGACACAGGATATCACAATACATTTATTAAGCGGGAATGGGAGACACCCCCCCGACGCCGACCCCCAAAAAAGTCTAATAAAGGGTCTCCAGTGGGTGAACTTGTCACTTTTTAAGAAAGTATGACCAAAATTTAATCAGAACGGTCCTCCAAAATTTGGCCAGAGAGGCCTCCCTAAATTTTGGATCCCGTCACATCATATATATATAGTATGGAATTACCATAGAGTCACTACCATTACCATACAAGGACCACATCATTTTAGACGAACCTGCAGTCTGCACCTTAAAATTAAGTCTACTACATCAGAAATCGAAGGAGTCAAATAGTGCCTGTTACAGGAGAATTGGCTCAAAATTTCAACACCTAATTTAGCTTGAACAAGATCACATCAAAGCTCAGCTCATGATCAGGATCTGGTGAACCAAATCGGTTCAACACACCAACTGTGCTGTTTCGATTCCCACCTTGACCTTACCCCTCATTCATACATGTAACGGGGTCAAAATTTTAGGGGGCCTCTCCGGCCAAATTTTGGGGACCCTCCCCCTCTGATCGACCAAAAATACCCCAAATTTTGCGAAATTTTGTAAAATTTTCCCCAAAAGTGCCATTTTTTACTAAATTTTGCCCAAATGTTGGGGACCTTCCCCCCCGGCCCCCCCATTTTGGGGAGGTCTTCCCCCATCCCCCCCTCATACATGTATGCTTCTGGTGAACCAAATCGGTTCAACACGCCAACTATTCTGTTTCGATTTCCACTTTACCCCTAATCATATCTGAATAACACACCTTTATATCCGTATGTGCACCCGGAACAGCACATTTCATATAAATATACGTATGTACGTGTATGATATATGTGCACCCGGAAATGCATATATTTCATATTTCGTCCATGGTGGTATATACGCAGACAGGACGACTCGACTGGGTCTAGCTTGATTCGCGGGCGGGCTTGTCTGGGTGACAGATTGTCATCATTTATAAACTTTGGCCCAGATACATCTATCAGCAGCACATCTCTGCGTGTGTGTGTGTGGCATCCGTTATCATTTAATCACACGTTGTGAGCGTGTGTTTGCAAAGTCGAGTAAAGAGGCGAGCCGATTGCAGCTGATTTATATACACACATACCATACATGTAACAGCACCGAAATTTTGGGTACCCCTCCTCCCCTTGGTGGGACCCCCCCTCCCCTGCGTCAACTCATTTTTGACCCCCCTCCCTCCCCAAAATGACGCAATTTTTACCTTTTTTGACCAAAAAACACCGATTTTGACAATTTTTGGCGAAAATTTCGGTAAAAATCTGTTAAATTTTACGAAAAAATGCTAATTTTTTCAAATTTTGGCCAAAATTTTACTCCCGCCGTGACCCTCACCCCTCTGTCCCCCCTGGCGGGACCCCCCCTCCCTCCCCCGGGACCGATTGATGGGGGGGGGACTTCCCCCCCCCAGCCCCCCCCCCAACTACATGTATGACACATACGTACATATGTATAAAAGTGAAGATAATTGGATATCAAGAAGAGCTTTTTGACTCAATTGATCAGAGCGAAAAAAAGGATTTATAAAAAAAGACAGGCTGTTGCCGAGGTTTTTTTTAGAAATTTGGCGGCTCAACACTAACAGACACACGGCTTCAACAAGACTTCAAATATATATGATTTCATGCAATCCCAACCATCAAAATCAGAGTTCTTAAAAATCAGCTAAAACCACGTAGAGTCGCCTAAATTGAGCAGCTGAATAGATATACCTTCAGTCACAATGACAAACTAAATTGCGAAATCTAAAGACTAAAGCCTGTTTCACACGATGGGGAAAACGCGTGTGGTGGTGCCCAGGGTTGGCAGTCTCGGTCTCGGTCTCGGTCTCGTAAAAAACCCGAGACTGGGCTGGTCTCGGTCTCGGTCTTGGTCTCGGTCTCGGTAGGAAAACCGAGACCTGCCATAGGATGGTCTCGGTATTTCAGATGAGACTTGAAGTTTTCAAAATTTTTTAAAATCACGAAGATTTTTTTACAATATGTAAGTTTCAAATAGAATTTCAAGCATGAAATGGTCACAATTACTGTCTGCTGCAGACATGTCAGTTCACCGGCATTCGTCAAACTGACTTCAAGTTTAAACTTTGTACATCAAGCTATTAGTTAAAGTTTGAGCTAGAAGGTTTGTCTGACTTAGCGATGTTGCATTTGTATGTGGAACCTCTCAAGCATATGTATGTAAAACAGTAAAAATACTGACCATCATTTACCAAATAGTGCTAACTTCGTAGCTGATTTGTAATTAAAAATTTGCTGGCTTCTGCAACTTTACGAAGAGCGTATTGGGTGGCAGTTTAATTAAATTTCTTGAGCCCCAACCT
This sequence comes from Trissonchulus sp. WLG1_4, assembly GCA_030248245.1. Taxonomy (NCBI): domain Eukaryota; kingdom Metazoa; phylum Nematoda; class Enoplea; order Enoplida; family Ironidae; genus Trissonchulus; species Trissonchulus sp. WLG1_4. Next base: position 5,788 of record JASANF010019517.1, read on the forward strand.
CTCAACGCAGGTCAAAACGTTAAGTATATGACAAACATAGGCACAATCAAAAGCTTTTTGGGCTATGGCGTGGTTGGGGCATCAAACCTGTCCCCCACATAACTGTGTCAGCGGGGGAAACTTTTCTGGTACGTGATGGTGCTCGCATCAGAACTTGTGACAGTAGCACCACTACTCCAGCACGGACGACTCTAAGCTGGCACCTGAATCAGACTGCCAAAATGCCAATGTGTGCAAGGCACTATAAAACACCCTATGATATGCGAGGAAGTGTGCGAAACTTATTAAAAAATACAAAAAGTTGACAGAATAAATAATAGGAAAATAATCCTATTCTCCGGGTCCGGCTGTCAATCACTTACTCTCATGCATCCGGTCGTTTACATTGTTACGTTTCTCGCAACGTCGCAAGTCATATATACACTCATACAACCTAATGGTCACTTTTTTGTAACTTAATCACAAATTTTTTACATTTCAAAGTATCTCAAATTTTTAAAATTGAAACTTGAAAAAAGGTCCCCCAAGGGCTGGTCTCGGTCTCGTAGGTCTCGTTTGGGTGGTCTCGGTTGCCTGGTCTCGGTCTCGGTCTCGGTCTCGGTTGCTAACCCGAGACTTGCCAACCCTGGTGGTGCCCCTTGGCCCTTGGGGCACCCCATGGGGTGTCACACGATGCCACATGATACCCCACGGGGCCCCCCATGGGGTGCCACATGGGGCGCCCCTCGTGGGGATTCCCCACGTTTTTCCCCATCGTGTTAAACAGGCTTAAGAAAAACAATGAGCTATGAAAAGTATTACTTTTTGACCTGAAATAGCAAGAGCAGTCCGCCAGAAGCTGAAAACAGCGTACATACGACAGCACAGGCGCAGCAGAAAAAAACATTTAGTTTTTGCAGTTTTTGTACAGATAATTTCAAAAGTTTTCAAGGTACAGTATATACGTATATACATGTGTCGGGACGTTTAAATGCACGTTTACATACAAAGCTATATACGTACTTCCATAAAACCCGTCATACAAGCAGAACGATGTTAACAGCTTCTTGTTTACGGTGGTTTTATCACAACCTTATCACCCCACACAGCGCCCTTTTTCTCAGTCTGTCAGCAACAATATAATCTCATGAATAAACAAAACAATGGTGTGCAACAAAAAAGTTTGCAAACAATAAAAGAAGGTATGTTCGGCGGAGAACTGTGCCATCTGCTGTTTTTTCGGGCGTAACCCCAGCACAATCCAGCGTCCTACTGCTGCAGCTACGCAAGTATAGTTAATAGGAGGGTATCCACCCCCCCCTGAGGGGGACCGGCACCCATACGTGGGCAGCTACCGAATTCTGGGGGGGGGGGTGAGCCACCGGGGGGGGGGGGGGGGGGGGGAGGCGCGGAGCAACTTTTCCGGCCATTTTTTCTTCGTGAGCCACCAATTTCGCTTCGTGAACCACCGATTTTTGCTTCGTGAGCTACCTTCAAAGCATTCTGGGGGGGGGGAAGGTTAAACCCCCCCCCAAAACCCCCCCACGCCCATGTATGCCGGCAACCCCCCCCCCCTCAGACATCCGGCACCCCCCCCCCCCCTAAACCTCCCACCCCCCCTCTGATGGCCAAGAAAGTGCCCCAAAAATGTGTAAAAAGTAGAAAAATTGCAAAAAATTTTCGCCTGCGGCGAAAAAATTAGCCCAAAAATGAGTTACAAATCGAAAAATTCTGAAAAATTTTCGGCTATTGAACGAAAAATGGCCGAAACTAGGTACCACCCCCCCTTGCGCCATGGGTCGGGCACCCCCCCCCCCCCTCAAAGATTCCCCCCGTGCATCTCTGCACTGAAGCCAGAACACCTTTTTCAGTTTCCTTTTTCACCCAGCCACATAGTTGCAGCTTAGAAAAATGAGAAGGAAGGCACAGACCTCATCTCATACACGATTTTTTAACAAAATTAACTATTCAGGGCGTGTAAAAGCGACCTGGCCCACACTCATGCACGCTCAACCGTAACTGCGGAAACCCGTGCCCACAGACAAACCAAAAGCTAGCCGATGACAAATCACCTTTGCCTATAGATAACGTGTCTTACGCGAAAATCTTGAATTCTCAAGGGCCGCATTCATTACTACATTTCAGAAAGTACATACAAATCCATTGACTCGGAACATTTCAGCGCTAATTAGTCAACAAAAAAGTCCCCGCAGTCTTCATAAATAATTGCAAAACAGCCATTAGCACAAAACAATTGTCATAATTAATCAAAAAATGATAAATAAATTCGAAAACTGCGCTCCTGACCAAGCTAAATACTTAGTGGAAAACTCATTATCTGGAAATATGACTAAATTAATTGCTTGTTCGGCGCAGCTGTGGATAGGGAAGGTTGTACCCAATTGGTGAAATATGTCTCATTTCCGGCAAAGGCCTGCTTAGTGCTTGCATATGTACCTAAATAGTCTACTTATATATTCAAATTGGTCTGTGATATTATGATAAATTGGTATTATACAGCCATACGACAAGCCTTGTTGGGGGTACACTTGGTATTATACAGCCATACGACAAGCCTTGTTGGGGGTACACTTCCCAACCAAGATATATATCCCTGCCAAAATATATACTCTACTCATGAATATTTCCTACTGATTTAAAACAAACCACTATCAAAAATTATAACAAAAGTCCAGTCAAAATTTTCTGGACCAAGAGACAAAACCAAAAATGCGGTTTCAATACGAGAGTATTGTTAGTCAGTTTAGCAAAGCACGTATATATGTATATAGTCTCTAGTTTCTGATGCTAGCAAATTGGCTTAAATTTGTAAAAAAAACGTTTGCCAAAAAGTGTCTCATTTCTGCCCGGTGAACTATAACAGCGATGGCTACCACATCCTAGAATCAGTGATGGCACCAGTGATGGCTACAACAACAACAACACCCTACAATCAAACAGCGATGGCTACCACATCCTAGAATCAGTGATGGCACCAGTGATGGCTACAACAACAACAACACCCTACAAAGGCTACAATCAAACTATGTACGAACAAGCAGCAATTTCATGCAAAATTTATGGAGTTCTTATCCATGGCCACGACCAGCCTTGCGGTCTGCACCAGTATCAGTAATTTTGAATGCAAATCATATTCAGTAGAAGCTAAATCACTCGGAAGAATTTGCTTCAAAGGAAGTTAAACCTGTCGCTACCCACTATATTTTTAATATTCGGAATGGTTTTCTGGCATTAGGGCCGATTTATGCCTATATCCGTATGTCCGTTCAGCTGAAAAAATTGCGAAATAATCGACACTAATAGTGTAGAAGTTCAGATCGTGGCGTGATTATTTCGTAAGTTTGTCAGTTGAAAGGACATAGGGCTGTAAGTATGAATAGACTGTCCTGTAGGAAGATCCAGTCTTGGAATTTACTTGATTCTTTAGGGCAAAGCTTCGCTATTTTGGTAACGAAGTACTAACCAGTAACCAACTGTAAACTTTTTGTCATGTCATTCAATGCAAGAATAATAAAATTTTACAACTCGCAATAACCCATAAACATGTAAAAATCGGTGAATGCAGACCCAAAACATCTTTTGGAATTTTTTTAAACTTTTCTGGGCAAGTTATTAAGTCATAAGTCATAAGTCTTATATTGGGAATTTTTTGGCAATTCACAGCACATAAATGTGTGGCACTTTTCTGACAGGTTTAGACCTAATGGTTAAATTCCGGTAAAAACAGCCTAAATCAGGCATCATTTATTGGATAGCCGCATGCAGAACATAGCTCTTTTAACTATTTTTGCTCGTACCGCTACATGGTGGAACTCATACGTGGGTAGTTGGCAAATTTTGGCTGGGGGGGAGTACTAGTTGTTTTTCAATATTTTGGAGCTGCTGTATTTTACTTATTAGTTCTGGGTGGAACTTTGCCTGTTTTATAAGCTACCTGTTTTTTACCTGTTTTGTAAGCTACCTAAACAAACTTAAAATTGCTTGAATCCATCCCATAGTTTTTGAAACAAAAAATGTCGGGAGCTTTGGAAATAAAAAAACACCAAAATTAAATAAAAAACACTCAATTTGCTATTTTGGGCCTACAGTAACCCACGAAACTAACACCAATAGCAACAACAACAAAAGTTGGCTAGCTGGCCGCCTGGGCCAGCTTACACAGAAAACACGATGACACATAACGGTAAGTTTACACACAAACACACACACAATTTTGTCCAAGCGATTACACGTAACACGTGTAATTCGCTAGGGCAAATCAAATGTAAGATCCTGTCGCTACTGTGGTAGCGACAGGAAAAATTAACCATCTTTTCATCCATGGCTAATTCGCATTTTTTACCGTCAGTATATACATATGTAATGTATGTATACATACATTTCCCATTCCGGTCCAATTAGCAATTCACTCTTTAGTCCACCTGGCTCAAATCAAAATTATTTTCCAAGCAACAATCAAATTAATTCTCCAAAAAACTTATTGGCCGTTAGCCAAACTTCCATTATCATTATCAGAGTAGAGATTAATAACAGCTGCAGAACACAGTACACCGACACTCTTGCTATAATTGCCAAAATTACCGACCAAAAAAAGCCGAAAATATTAAACGGTTATTTTTGATGTAACCAAATTTTCACCGGTCCTATTTGCCATCTGCCCGCGGTATATATTGTGACATAATTGGAGTCGAATGGTTATGAGAAACTAGTTTTAAAAAAAGTGAGCCGTTTTAACCGGCAATGTTATAAAAAGAAGAAAAACATAGTCAATGTCTAATAGTTGGTCGTTAGCGCAGAATTCACGCTAAGCACCAATGCGAATCTTTCCACTTTGCGTCCTTTATGCAACATGAAAGTGTGCATGCAACTTGTAATATCGATAATAGCTAACATTATGCAACTAGAAAAAAAGGATGAAAAATACAAAAAATATACACAAAACTTATGAGACAACAAAAGGACATCGTTTTCCTCAGTATGTATATATTAAATCTTCAAAACCAATAAAGACTTATAAGTATAGTAATAAACAGTGCCCCAAGTTACAAGCAAACTCAAAAGTGTATGACTACTTACTACTAATAGCAGGCGGGGAAAAAAACCCACCCCATTTTTTGGGGGAAAAAACCCACCCCAGTTCCGGAACTTGGGTACGTGGTACTGGTCTAAAAATTTGCCAGCCTATAGTACAGTCCCTGTAGGCAAACGTATGTAAGCGGTATCCAAAAGGGGTCTCGCTGGTATTTTTTATGAGTCAAAAATTAGACCCCCCCATTTTTGACCCGACATGGCTCCAAGGGAGGTAAATTTTGGAGTCTCATTTCTCAGCACTAAGAGATGCGAGCTCAAATGTAAAAACACTTTTACAGAGGACTACCCTTCCTCTATTCATGACCGCAGTGGCAGATCCCTCCTTCTTTCGTACGAGGGGGGGGGGGGCACGAACGAAATTAGACGGGGTAAAAAAACCCATGTGGGGGAAAAAACCCACTTTTTGAAAATGGTCTGGTGATGTCGAAAAACCTAGTAGCGTAGCTACTCCAAAAGACTCATGGTAGTGCAAAAAGACGTTTATTATTAGCACAAATGCGCAAACTGACACTTTCTAGATCGAATTCTGGAATACTGGCCTAACAGTCTGACTTTGCCATTTTGAGGTCCTTTTGGGGTGAAAAGTAGTATTTTCTGGTACTATCGCCAGTTTTTTGTATGTTTTTAATTTTAACCCATTAATTTCTCTTGTTTAAACGCCAAATAACCGAATGAAAGTAAAATATGCCCGTCACGACCAGTCACACCCACTCACGGTACCCCCCACAGAGGGTCGATGGCGTAAAAAGTAGCCATAAAGTGCAAATTTTGCATGCATTTCAAGCGTTATCGCAACTTTTTAGTTGTTTTCAACGTTTTCAGGCGAAATTAAGGTGTTTTGTTTTCAAATCTGAAAATTCAAAATTTTATAATGGGCTGCGAAGGGCAGTTTTCAAACTTGTCTACCTGAGACCCCATAGCAAATCTGCGTATAGTTTTGGTATCAGAGGCCTCTACTACTCCGAATACGTGCCATAGCGTTGAAAAACTACCGCTAACACACTTTTCGGGTGATTTATGGGGTGGGGTTTTTTCCCCCACATGGTTTTTTCCCCCAAATGGGTTTTTTCCCCGGCAAGTTTTTGGCTTCCCGCCAAAAAACGGTAAAAAGATAGCGAAATGAAACCGGTCCCACCGTTTAGAGCAAGGTTAGGCCTACGACAGATTTTTTTGGTTTCCCGGGAAAACGTATAGTCTATGAGCTACATGACGAAATATGAAAATGCGGGTTTTTTCCCCGCCTGGTATACAGCGATCAAATCCGACCAAATATATACGACTGTACTTTCAACAACTGAGCTTAAGAAAGTAAAAAACACAAAAAACTTCTAAGTTTAAAAAGCAGAGTCTCAATCTCAAATCAAACTATATACAAAAATAACAAGAGTATATATACTCACATACAGAGTGAGTAGTGACACTGACAAATACCCAGACACTACTAAACTTTCACAAAAACTAAACAAAACAAAAACACAAAAAACAAAAACAACACAAAAACGCACCATGATCGTTAGCCTGTTTTTCCAGTCGATTCCAGGCGTCGGGAAGCGAGCCCAGTTCCTTCTGCAGCAGTGTGGCCAGCAGCTTGGCCTGTGGGACGGGCAGTTTGCGCACCAGCGAGCAGAGGGCAACCGTTTGTTCGCAGGGACTCCACTCGTCGAAGCGCGTATGGAAGGACATCACCTGGTTGCCAAAGTCGCCCAACTCTCCTGAAACAAAGGAAAGGTGTCGATTAAGGGTCCATTTATACTTACAGCCGTCGTATGTGTGTTCACCTTGCAAGATTATACAAAAATTACACAACAGCTAAACAACAGCTTATTACACAAATATGTAGGTACGGCTGTAAGTATGAATCGACCCTGTAAGTATCAATAGGCTCTAAGGCTTCTAACTTATGCTTGTCTTGGAGGCCGGAAAAAAGTTTCTTTTGAGCAGAATCTTATATAAAATGCTCTTTTCGAACTAAAATGAACACTGTAATGAAAAATTTTCCGCTGTTTTACACCTACATACAAGCTACAAGACAAAATTTTCACTTCTTTTGCATTCCACAGAAAAACCACGTCCACAGATTGTAATTTTCAAAATGTTAGGTGTTTACGTATGTATATATTATAAAAAAAGTAGCACAGGCTGGCCACTCGCCAGTGACGAATAATGGCTTCCAAAAGTATGTTATGGATGCAAATGTGCCCCAAATGAACACCTATCACCAAAACTACCTAATTCAGAAGAAAAGCAATCCGCTAGGACTGTTAATAAATTCCGACAGTTGGAATAATAATAAGCGAAGACTTCAGCATTAAGTCGTTTGTCCAATCAAATTAAGGGGGTAGTGTCGCGAAAGCAGTCGATTTTGAGCGACTGTAAAACTTGTTCAGTAAAATGTTAGAAATTTTTCTTTCTATATTTTAAAAATCTATCTAAAGGCAACATATTTTGCCAAGTTTCAGCAAAATTGGTGCAGCATATAGTTTGCAATAATGTCGCAAAGTCGGAAAAATGACGTTTTGAAAACCTATTCACATTCCATTTTTTCGTCACATTTATCAATGTTTTTGTTTAGTTTTTTTACACAGACTGATAGCACATATGTTGTAGTTTATGCACACAAAATGTAGTGCAAATTAATGTAGCGGCTGTGGAGTAATACTAGTTAGAACTGTTAAAGTGTACGTAAACTGTAAAATAGTAACAGCAATAATGATAAATTGTGAAAAATCTAGACGCTTATTTTCAAATCAAAAGAAAAACGAACCTTCAATTTTCTTTTTTCTTATTTGTGGCAAAAAATTGTGTGTCGACTCGTTATGTGTACTTCACAAGCTGGCCAATCTGATATCTAGCTTGTTTTCTTGATCTTTTATGTCCCTATTGTGTGACGTCTGGCTTACTAATGGCGATCGCTCCAAGATATTTGTCGATATTGATAGTGTGATGTCTGGCAGTAATTATTTGACACCATACAGCGTTGGACTAGCTTCTCAGTGAATGTACTATTTCAAAGCAAAAAGTTCTATTTTCACAACCTATGAGCAAAACTGCTTTCGCGACACTACCCCCTTAAACCGCACCCGCAAAGAGTAAGACCACACTTTAACCATCCTACAGAATACGGGTAAGCTTGTGTGTGTATACATTACACCAAGGGAAAAGAAACCACAGTCCACTACCTTGTACAAGATAACCCCCCCGTCCAATCTCTTCAATGCCTCAAGGCCTAAACCTATTCTCATCACGCAGACTCAGTATATATATACTCCGATAGCCAAAGGTGCCCCCAACAAAATTGAGATACAAATTTTAAAAAAACGACAAGGGACCACGATTGCTCAGCGTATATATGACTAATCAAGACAGCTTATTACATAATACGAACAAGCTGCGCTATTTAATCTCAGGCTTTGCTACACACCAGACAAAACAGCTTACAATACGGCCGCCAGCAATTATTTTAATTTCCTTCCAGAAACAAAACTATCACAGAGACGCCCGGCCAAATTTCATTATCTCCAAATCTCATTCGCCAAATTAGTCTACTTAACCCACTTAACCCATTGATAGCCTGGCCCCAACGCCCCTTACAAATATCAGCCCATGGCTTGATGCACCACATGGAACGGCAACAAACATTCAAACATTTATATACTGCTGTTGGGTGTAGAATCTGGCACACGCTCACGAAGAGCGTTGGCTGCCAAGGTGTTATAGTGAAGGGACCCCTCGCAAAGCCCTACCGCACATCACACAAATATTAAAAAGCCAACTATCAAACTAAGCCTAAGCCCACACCTAACCCTCTTTCTAAGCCTAAGCCCAAACCTAAGCCTCTTTCTAAGCATAAGCCTCAGCCTAAATTTCGTCAAAAGATGAAGCCTAGGTTTACATGTGCCAGGCAGCAAAGAGGCGAATAACTCCCAAAGAGCCAGAAAAGGATGTGTGGGTGGGGGGGTGGCAGAGTCTCGAGTGTTCGACTTGGACTGCCTGTCCGCTATCTGGCCCGTGGGGGCATAGTGGCTTTCGGGTTCACTGCGGTGCCTGTAAGCGGCCATTTTGGCTAATTTTTTGCAATTTCGGACCCAAATCGCATGTAACATATATTATATATATATAATGTGTTCTTTCTTTTGGTGTAAATATATACAAAAAGTTTATTGTATTTTGTAGGTGGTTAAAGTGTGGTCTTATTCTTTGAGGATTGTGGTTTAAGGGGGTTTTAGTGTCGCAAAAAGGGGTTTTTTTAATTTTATAAAAATAGATTTTTTTGTTTTGAAATAGTATATTATAAAAGTTAGTCAATGTTGTATAGTGTCTGAGAAAGTATTTGCAGACGTCAATTATAGAATCCCTCTTAAATATCTTGGAGGATCGCTATTAGGTAAGCAGACGTCAAAGAGATAGGGAATAAAAAGTGGGGAAAAAGTGAAGATATAGATTGTTTTTTTAGTTGATAAAGAGTCGAAATTATTTTTTGTAAAATAAGAAAAAAAGAGAGAAAATTCAGTTTTTCTTTAATTTGAAAATAAGCGTCTAGATTTTTCAAATTTATCATTATTGTTGTTATTTTTTTTATTTTTTATGTAACTTTAAAGTTCTAACTAATTGTACTCTAAGTGCTAATTAATTTGATTATATTTTTGTGTGTGTAATTTTCAAATATGTGCTATAGTCTGTGTAAAAAAATAAAAAAAAAATTGTTAAATGTGATAAACAATGGAATGTGAAAGTTAATGTTTTCCAAAGACGTTATTTTTCCGACTTTTCAACGTTATTGTATACTCTATGCTGCACCATTTTTTGCTGAAACTTGGCAAAATATGTTGCTTTTACATAGATTTTTAAAATTTCTAATTTTTACTGAACAGTTTTCCATCACTGAGTGCAATTGTTTCACAACTTACCCCTAATTAATTGAAAGACTAATGCTGAAATTTTTCACTGTGTATCCCAATTGTCGGAATTAGGGTCCTAGCGGATTATTTTTATAAATTAGTGATAATGTTCATTGGGGCGCATTTATGATATAACGTACTTTTGGAAGCCATTATTGAGCTACATGAGATGGCGAGCCTGTCTACTTTTTTATAATATACATACATAAACATATAACATTTTGAAACTAATTTTTGGAGTGGTTTATGCAATGGGAAGAAGTGAAATTTTGTCTTGTAGCTTGTATGTCAGGTGTAAAACAGCGGAAAGTTTTTCATTACAGTGTTCATTCTAGTTGGAGCTGGGCTATTTTATATAAGTCTCAATTTTTTGCCGGCACTCAAGACAAGCATAAGGTCCAAAGCCTACAAGCCTATTGATACTTACAGGGTCGATTCATACTTACAGCCGTACCTACATATTTGTGTAATAAGCTGTTGTTTAGCTGTTGTGTGATTTTTGTATGATCTTACAAGGTGAACACACCTCGACAGGCTGTAAGTATAAATGGACCCTTAATCGAAACCTTTCCATTGTTCAGGAGAGTTCGGCGACTTGACCACCAGGTGATGTCTTCATCGCGCTTCGAACGATGTCGCTGTCCTGAAGTCCCTGCGAACAAACTTGCCCTCTGCTCGCTGGGTGCGCAACTGCCCCGCCGGCCGAGCTGCTGGCCGCACCTATCCGGAGCAATTGGGCTCCTTTCCCGACGCCTGAGAAAATCGACTGGAAAAACAGGCTAACGATCATGGTGCGTTTTTGTGTTGTTTTTGTTTTTTGTGTTTTTGTTTTGTTTAGTTTTTGTGAAAGTTTGATGATTCTGGGTATTTGTAAGTAGTCACTACTCACTCTGTATGTGAGTATATATACTCTTGTTATTTTTGTATATAGTTTGATTTGAGATTGAGACTCTGCTTTTTAAACTTAGAAGTTTTTTGTGTTTTTTACTTTCTTAAGCTCAGTTGTTGAAAGTACAGTCGTATATATTTGGTCGGATTTGATCGCCTGTATACCAGGCGGCGAAAAAACCCGCATTTTCATATTTCGTCATGTAGCTCATAGACTATACGTTTCCCCGGGAAACCAAAAAAAATCTGTCGTAGGCCTAACCTGTTTGCTCTAAACGGTGGGAGAAAGCCGGTTTAAGTTTCGCTATAGTTTTACCGTTTTTTGGCGGGAAGCCGAAAACTTTGGGGGCAGAAACCCATTTTGGGGGAAAAAACCAGGTGTGGGGGAAAAAACCCCACCCCATAAATCACCCGAAAAGTGTGTTAGCGGTAGTTTTTCAACGCTATGGCACGTATTCGGAGTAGTAGAGGCCTCTGATACCAAAACTATACGCAGATTTGCTATGGGGTCTCGGGTGGACGAGTTTTGAAAACTGCCCTTCGCAGCCTATAAAATTTTGAATTTTCAGATTTGAAAACAAAACACCTTAATTTCGCCTGAAAACGTTGAAAACAACTAAAAAGTTGCGATAACGCTTGAAATGCATGCAAAATTTGCACTTTATGGCTACTTTTTAGCCATCGACCCTCCTGTGGGGTACCGTGAGTGGGTGTGACTGGTCGTGACGGGCATATTTTACTTTCATTCGGTTATTTGGCGTTTAAACAAGAGAAATTAATGGGTTAAAATTAAAAACATACAAAAAAAACTGGCGATAGTACCAGAAAATACTACTTTCCACCCCCAAAGGACCTTAAAATGGCAAATTGCAATACTGTTACCCGCCAGGTGTTCCAGAATTAGATCGAGAAAGTGTCAGTTTGCGCATTTGTGCTAATAATAAACGTCTTGCACTACTAGGCTTTTCGAGCATAGGCCAAGAGAGCAA
>JASANF010019518.1:0-15848 GCA_030248245.1 Trissonchulus sp. WLG1_4
TGGTTAAGTGTAATCCGAAAAACCCTCGGTTTCGGTTAGGGGTGAACCGGTTAAAACCCTCTGTATTGGTTAAGAATCGTTCGGGGTCAATCGAAAAACCCTGTGGCTGCGGGTGAGTCAGAAAACTCTGAGTGTGGTGTGATTGAAGTAGGCTTGGAGGCCTACGTGTGAATGTGCTCCGCCCTTGAGGCATCGGGTTCGCACCAGGAGCATGAGTATCGACCGAGTATTGTTGCAGATTCGCAACGATATTCGAAGGGGGGACCCTGTTGGGGTTAACCCTGTTGACCCAGGGCCTATGAGACTCGGGGGCTGTGGTGTAGTGGTAGCATGCTTGACTTCCAAGCAGGAGGCCCGTGTTCGTTCCCGGCGCCTCCATTTCTTTCATTCTTTCTAAATTGGTGCATTCTCTTTCCTTATGGACTAAAAACGCTATTTTCAGCTCAGCTCTGATTTCTACAACTATCACAACCGCAACAATGGTAACTGAAAATGTAACTGTATGTAACGATAACTAATTTGTATGATTCTTATAATTCACCTAACCCGTACAATTGTTACCGTTGGAAAATTTGCAGCGGCACCAAACAAGTTTCGAATCCCGAAAACTTAAGTTTTTTATTTTTTCAGGAATTCGCTGCTAACACAACAGAATGGCGTCGTACACTCTACTTGAAACTGTCCTTCAAACGACTGAAAGGCTGGTACATGCTACAGGCATATACGCCATCCTATCTGATCATATTCATCTCCTGGCTCTACAACACCATGGGCATGGAAACACGCACATCCCGACTGCAGTTGCGAGCATCCCTACTCTTGGCACTCATGCTGTTATTCGCCAACATTCATCGACAAATACCACGTGTTGGTTATGTGAAGGCATTGGATGTATGGCTATTGTTAGTGCTTGGTAAGAATATCTTTCATTATGGTACTGTGAAAAATGATAAGGCAGATAACTCTAGTTGCAGCACCAAGTGCAATACACTCAATCTAATTCTATCTCTGTGTAGGTATAGTGTCTTGGTCTCGGTAGATGTAATGTTACTATTTTAAGTATAGACGAGTCTTTTATGTTGATGTTACTGGCAGACATCATTTTACACTTATTACAAATTATCGCAATAAATGGAACATTCGCTATGAATCACCATAATTAGCTATTCACGTACTATTGTTAAAATTATGTCAATTGAAATCTTAAATTTAATTTAAAATATACATTCAAAAAAATTTAAAGACTTGAAAGTCTTTGAAAAAGTTGCCTGCAATTTTCAATAGTAAAAATGAATTGCAGGGTTTTGGATAGTGATCGGTAAATTTGAAATATCCAACGTTATGCTACTTTCAGGCTTCTTAATTCTCAGCTGCATCGAAGACACAGTGGTCACTTATCTCTGCAACTATGTCCGAAAACCGTCCGTCCGTAAATACCGCAAGAAATATCCGGGCAGTACTTGGTGCTGTAAGCTCTGCTGCTGTAAGCTTGATATATACCTCACACTCAAGGAGTCTTATGCAAACTGGGATTTATCGGATTAGATTTAACTTTATTACGTATAACGCAGCGTCAGTTAAACGTAACTTACTGAAACTTGGCAGACACCGAGATAATGTATGTAATCAATGTAGAGCGAAATTTCAGCCGGCTATTTTCATTTTGTGCTGTGTTATTATAAAAATTAATTTAAATCTAATCCGTTAAATCCAATTTTGGATAAGGCCCGAGGTCGATTCATGCCCACAGCCGGATAACACCACTAACAACAATATGATAAAATAGCGGCGTGAGTATTTTGCAATTTTGCCGGCTGAACGGACATACGGCTGTAAGTATGAACCGACCATAAACAGTACTTGAACTTGAAATATCGTAATCAGAAATTATTTTGCACTGTACAACTCTTCAGTCTTCATATTTAATTAATATACAGAAAGTCCTTTACCTTGTGACAATTTCAATTTTCCGTAGCTATGTACATTATTACGTATAGATCTGACAAATATACTTCCATGGTGTCAAAATATCAATATCGCATATATTAATACATAAGAAGTCTTTTGAACTCACATAAGATCACCCCGTTTTTGTTTCATTACCACCGGCTGTCGTTGTTGCTAGCACATCAAAAAAGCTAGCTGGTTGGACACATTGTTAGCTTAGAAAACTACTTTAAGGGTGGATTTCACAAAGGTGGTTTTACTAAACCATTGGTTTTACCAAGAGTACATAATAGGGAAGAGTATGACACTCTTCCCTATCCTAGCTAATCGGCCCGGACGATGCTCCGGCCGAAATAGCGCTTTTACGCCTTGATTTCAGGGGGGGGGTACCCCCCCCTCGAATCAAGACATGTCTTGATTTCAGGGGGGGGCCCCCCCCCTCAAAACCGGGAAGTGTCTTGATTTCAGGGGGGGGGTACCCCCCCCCTCGTTTCAGCAGACTGCCAGCTCGAAATCGGTGGTGTCTTGATTTCAGGGGGGGGGTACCCCCCCTGGTTTCAGCACACTGCCGCGGTGACGTCTTGATTTCAGGGGGCCCCCCCCCTCGTTTCAGCACGTTACCAGCTCACCATAGAGTTCATGCTGGTAGTGTGCTGAAACGAGGGGGGGTACCCCACTGAAATCAAAGACACACCGAATTTGCGCTGGCAGTGTGCTGAAACGAAGGGGGGTACCCCCCTGAAATCAAGACACTTCCCGGATTTGAGGGGGGGTCCCCCCTGAACTCAAGATATGTCTTCATTCGAGGCGTAAAAGGCGTAAAAGGGCTATTTCGGCCGGAGCATCGTCCGGGCCGATTAGCTAGGATAGGGAAGAGTGTCATACTCTTCCCTATTATGTACTCTTGGTTTTACGTACGTTTTGCATGATTAGCACATAATTTCATTACGAAATATCGAATGATTCGTTACGAATTTCGTAGATTTTCTTAAACCATTGGTTTATCTCAGTTGAAATTTCAAACCTGCAGCGCAGCAGGTCTCTGTTCTGCTAAAATTTCAGCTGAGCTAAACCATTGGTCTAAGAAAATCTACGAAATTCGTAACGAATCATTCGATTTTTCGTAATGAAATTACGTGCAAATCATGCAAAACGTACGTAAAACCAATGGTTTAGTAAAACCACCTTTGTGAAATCCACCCTTAAAAGTTTGAACCAACGGAGTTATGCCTCGGAATTTACCTGTAGCGCAGTTTTTGGCTGGCAATTTCAGGTTTTAAACCCAAACCGCCCTTTGTCTGCAACCACTATTATGCAACTTATTTGCTGAGTAATGGACGGAAAATATCAGACAACGCCGTAACAACTTCTGAAACAGATTCTCCACCCCCGAATCGAACCTACTCAGATTGGGCTAGCAAAATTGACTTCATTTTCATTTTTGTCTATCCAGGACTATTTATCACAGCTAACATCGCTTATTGGGGCTACTATTCGCAAATCGGATAATGCGGTTTAATTTCACAACTTATTTACTGTTGTATTTGTTCCTTTGTTAAGTATATTTATGTCAACATGTTATTAAAATATAAACGTCTGTATACAATTATCGCCAAAAAGAGATCTAATAGGAAACATTTTACTGAATTAGTTTCGAACACCCATAGCTTCTGTCCTCAAATGTAGCTTATTAATCTGTCAAACGAAACCATTTACAGTTTTCTGTTTAATGCATTTGCAACAAATGATAAAATGTTAATCTTCAGGTATAAATTTACAGACAGATTCTTTTGGCAGTGAGCATGTGCAGATTAAATTATTTAGTATGCACTGTTTGCTTTGCCACATATAGAGCATGTTTGCCTATTCGTTTTAAGTTTTTCTCATCCACAAGACACTCTACTTTTGTCATCAACTCTTGAGGGGAAGTTATATCTTGTGATCTGAAACAAAAGTAACAATAAAGTATTTTAAACTTTGCTAAGATATCAATTACCTATAGAGTGAACTAAGCCATAATACACCCTCTACAGTACCGACCAGAATTACTTGCTACGGACTCCGGAGTGAAAACGGAGTCGCAGTTGTATGATTTTCGAAGCAAAGTACATAATATTACTTCAACTGTATCATGAATATAACTTTGGTCGGTACTGTACATATATTAAGTTGTGCATCAAGTCACTTAAAAAATCTCGGCATATCCTTAGTTTCCAACTAACGGGCCAAAATTCGGCTTACACCGTCGACTCATTACTTGTTACAACCTCGTAGAAATTCAGCAATTCGCAATTTTTCAATTAATTATGACATAATCTTATAAACGAATAGTGGTATTATTATTTGGTCATTTCATTTCGGCGTCAACACGGACAGTTTGAATCTACCCGTGGTATATCTTTGTATATCTTCATAAAGCACTGCTTCTAGTAACACATGTCATGATAATTAAAAGACAATAACTGCCAGTCGTATGCAGATTCTAATAGTTAGTATTCCTGGTACCTCTGTGGAAACACTCCATACTCGTACACATTGAACAACTGTAGAACGGGACTAATGGTGGTATAAGCATCACCGACGTAATATGCGTACTCCACACCTTTCACACACGTTGCTGATGCTTCCGATACCTGAAATTAGAAAAAATTGCGTAAAAAACGCTGAAGGAAGGCACATTTGTGTGAAAGTCTAATAGACATGCCGTTTCTAAAATGCTTATGAATACACACATTGACTTAAGATTATGTAGAGAACCTGTGAGCTGACTTTTTGCCAATGCTGCAACTTATCTTCAAAGCACTCCAATACATACAGACCTTAGTTTGGATACGCGAAGCTCGGTTAAACTCTAATGCTCCGTTCATATTTGTCCTTAAGGGACACACGAAGATGGTCACTTGAACTTTTTTTGAAGCTGTGAAGAATTGACCAAACGGCTTCGGCTGCTTTCTTGAATACTCACTGGTCTGGAACTTTTTAGTACAACTTCTTTCCTTCCAAAAAAATGTCTACAAGTCTTTTTGTAAGTGCATTGGGACAAAACGATAGGGACAAGGACAAGGACGACTATAAACCGAGCTCAAGTCGTAGACTGAATTGTATTTATCTCTTGTTTAATTGTTTCTTTACATCACGCAACCAAAATCTGCGTGATCGTATTGAGCAAAACTAATGCAAAACAACAAAATTGCATTCGCAAAATCAGCTTCACGCCATCATACCTACCTTTTCCAAACAAGCATCACTAGCCCTTCGAACGAGACTTGCTGTATCCTTAAAACTGTGCCAGATGTGACCGGACGATGGAAAGCAAACACAACAAGTGAAGGCACTCAACAGTAGTGATAAATCCACACACGGCGACGGTCTCGAAGGAAGTCGTATTTTGGAACAAATGTTTCGGCACAATTCTGAAAAATTTGTGTTAGTTATGATTAAATTTTGTTCAAAAAAATATTAAACGTGTTGTTTCGTTTAACTTTTGTTTGAATAAAACACTAAAACAGAAAATAAAGGTTTTCCAACTGCACTGAACAGTTGCTCGTTTATTAGGGCATAATACCAATCATACTGATCTCTGTGTGGTTTGCCCATGAACACCTCAATTGATTTTAAATTTCAGATGCAAATTTTAAAACCTTTGTCTAAGTGTACATATGTCAAAACTATGCATTCTGTGTTAACAATTTTGTATCACAGAGATACATATGTAAATACTTACATTTTCTCTAACTACGGTATTTTGCCTTGTTGTTTAAACGTAAACTTCTTTACTTCTTAAGCACCGTTGGCTTCTGCTGGCGTTGACTTGTCCTTTTTTTCGTTTACCTTTTTCCTGTTGCGGCACACCGCAACAGGTTCTTATGATGCCCCTGGATCGAAACGTAAGGCTGTGTGATGAAATTAACGATAGGTGTGTGTGCGTGTGTGTCTAATTATATGATGATGCCTGTGGATGACTTTTGCAGCAGGCTTCTGTACAACACTGAAATACAACGTTTAGCTTGGTGCAGGTTGTGTGTGCGTTTGTGTGTATTTGGTTCAGTGTGATTCTACGTATCTACGTGAACACGAGTGTGTTCGCGAAAAGCGTCTGATCCTTAGTTGATTGTTCTGCATTTTACTGTCAGTGTTAAGCCATATCACTTGGGTATACGTCAAATCCAGCTCTTAGTTTAGTCTCCACGTGAATTATACAAACTGTTCCCGAAGAAAAACTAAAAGACAACTCTGCGGTTTTAACCCTTTGGATTTAGGTATGAATCAAATCCAGCTCTTTGCTTAAAGTGGTAGTTACGTAACGTTTTATGCAAAAAATTTAAATAATACTTGATCAGACATAATCAAATTTGACATAGACATTGCAAATGTAGACAGAAATATTTGAGCTAATTTTGAAATTGATTCAAGCTTCTACGGTTAGTTTATGGCTCAAAAATTGCAATTTTTGTGTGTATATTTGAGAACTTCGAAAAACTGTTTGTAAATTTTTTTGGCTCTTATACTACTCAGAAAAGCCATTCATAAAAGGTCTAACCCGTTCTTATTTTAAGAACATTTTTATCAATCTGTTAGTCGCTTTAGTTAATTTAAAATTTTAACGAAATCCGTCATTTTTTTGAAGCTCTTGCCGAAGCTTTATTTTAAGCTGTCAAAGTATATACCACCCTCACTTGTGTACGACATTATACAGGTACTGAGTGTTACTTATGGAAATAAATACTTCAGTATAAAATGGCACTGGAATGCAGATAAATTGTCGTTGGTAAATTTTCTGTTTTAGGCAATGCAAAAGTTTGTATCTGAGTAACATGTGTAGTTTCTGACCAAACAAGCACGTTTTGCGAGTAGGGTTCAATTAATAGTTTGATAGATTTCGTTGGGACATACTTGCACTGCCGAGGATATTCTTCGAATATAAAACGCGGCACCAAAATAATTTTAATTTATTTTTTCATTTTTTAACAAGAGGGACCACTCTCAGCTCAGTCTCATTTTCTAGCCAACAGTGTTAGCACTAATGATTAAAAACAAATTTAAATTTTGAATCAAAAAATCATGTGGCGTTAGTGTATATAGTTTATGTAGCTAGTAGCCACTAGCTACACTCCAGGCTAGTGTTAGTCTATTATCCGTCTACTCCGACTGCGGCGTGCGACCTTTCTTCACCAGTTTTTCCGCCCAATTCTGGTTCCAAAATTATGTACTATGTAGTATGTATGTACATACCAAAAATCGCGTTCAACTGCAGCCAGAGTATCGGTCAGCCACAGACGCCCTGTAAATTTTGTCGATCTTTTACAAAAAAACCTGTATTCTAACAGCAGCTGACAAAAATATACGTTAAATTATGTTTGTAACCGCTTGTACATACAACATGAATCAATCCATCATGTTACATGGACACCGCACTGACATCGACAACAATCAAGGCTGGTTGCCAACTCCATGTGAAGTTCGTATTTTCCTTGTGCCGACGCGCAAATAAACAATCAATGAAATATTATTGCAATAGGTTTCCTTACAGCACTGTTTCTGTTACAATGAGAGGCCCGCTTAGTAGATGATTTATACGTATTTATATGCATTCTGCATAGACAATCGCTAAAGCCTAGATAACCATGCCGTGCAGCAACCATGCAGCATGACATGAGCAGTGAGCACACACACCCACACATGCAATGCTTTTGCTGACCTACCCAATATTACAGTGCAAATTTACACTATGAGAGTAAATACGTGGTAATCAGCCTTTTGTAATATAGTATATACGCGGCGGCTGAGGCCGCCGCGTAAAAATGGTAGTTTAACGGTAGGACCAAGCAAAGCCTTGGTTTGAAAACCCTTTGCTAATAGATCATATAAATATTGTTACAGGTAGTTTAGTTGGAAGAAAATTTTCTTTTGGTTTTTAAAGAAACACGTTTTGCACAAAAATGAGATTACAAAATTACAATGCAGGGTGAGATATGTAAGTAAGTTGAGCCATTTTACCTACATAGGTAGTCGTAACCTTATGCGCATGTTCGCATAAAAAATTGGGCTAAGCGAAATAGCTGGGCGGAAATTAAAGCCAAATAGTGCTCCTCACACTTTTTCATAAACATGGTTTAAATTGCAGTGTGCACAAGTATTCTGTCAGTATGTGTTCGCTACCTTTTCAACTATATTTCCGTGAAAATGAACAAGTCACCAAATGAAATTTACCATCTGTTTTTGGAGAAAAATTTGGCAACTACTATTGCGCTTTTATCCCGTTTGATTCGGGTATGAATCAAATCCAGCTCTTTGCTTTGGCAAAGTGGATTGTTACTTTTTGTGGTTTGTTCCACCGGTCATCAATCTTCTATAAAATTATGTTTATCTTCTTAGAATAGAATTTTTCAGTTTGGCGATAATTGATTCAAGTTGGAATAAACAAGCAAAAGTTTACTGCAAAATTAATCCAGTGAGAGAGAAGGGTAAACGTTTGACAACATTAGGCCTGTTGCGCAATAAAAATTAATCGCGAACAAAAGTAACTTAACGATACAAAAACAACATTGGAAGAACAAGACACTCAATCTGAATGAGAGTTAATTGTTGTGTGAAGCTAATCTTGTGCTGTGATCACACGTCAGTAAATGTAAAAAACCCAAAAATTCAAGTCACCCCAGTACGCAGAGTCCCAAATGCAGTTGGTTTTATGCTTTTTAGTTTTCTGAGCTCTTATTGTAGCTTTGGTGGCGGTGTAGCTTTGGGCAAAATTAGCAGTATGATCAACAGAAAAAGTCATTACTCATTAGGTATGTGCAGTTTGTTTGAATGTTTAGCGCCATGCTTACAACTTGAAACAATTTGGGTTACGGGACCTTTAACGGAGTACAAGACCCTACCCAAATAGTTATTCGACCTGTTTTCTTAAAAATTAGTGTAAAAAATGTATATTAAAAAACTGCAAAATCATAAAGAAGGTTTGGAGAATGTCCAAAAATATACAATTAAAAGTTTCTAGGCAGAAAAAATTAAGTTGTTCTATTTTTCACAAAAGTTTCACGAAAAACATAAAAATTCTTATCATTCGGGATTTGAACCGGGGACCTCTCGCATCCGAAGCAAGAATCGTACCACTGGGCCACCGGGTTACACATACGATCGTTTCTAAAAAACTTTTAGTACGATCAAGTGAAGAAGAAAATCTCAGTATACCGTCCTTCTACTATCAATACAGTGTATCGGGTACAGTATGTCATACTGTTAACATAGAAATTTAAAAGATACCTATGAATAACGTCTGACGAAGAAACTCATAAAGAAGTAAATCATAGCGGTTTTCAGTTTTTACATTTGTATGACAAAAATCTTCGACAGTCAAGGCCGGTTGGCTCAGGTGGTAGTGCGTTAAGCATTTGCTGAGCATCTGATCCCAAGTCAGAAGTTTGGGGGTTCGAATCCCCACCGGTCCTCAGCTTTTGTAATCTGAACTTTCTGAAAGGTACTGATTTTCTAGTGTTATTTACCTAGGCCTTCCGTGTTATTTAACAGTGGTAAGGAAGGCCTTACAGTGTTATGTAACATTGGCATGGTAGACCTTCCAGTGTTATTTAACACTGGAAAGTCGACCTGCCGGAAATAACAGGTAAGTCTGTCTATTTAAAGATTCTGCAAATTCTATACAAACCAAGTATAAAGTACCTGTTGCGCTGTGGCGCAACAGGAAAAATGAGCTCGCAACAGGTTTTTTGTCAAATGTGACAAACTACTGTAAAATTCTTACTATGTTTCTTTTGCAGCAAACTGTTGCTTGTTCCCTTTTAAAATACCATTCTTCATTTTTTTCACTTTATACCACAGCCTAGTCCCAATTCAGGTACAACAAAAAATCTTACTAGATCCTCTGGTTCTCACGCGATCCACGAACATTCGAAATTGATCAAGAAATAAATCTATTTTAGCAATAAGCTCGCTAAGCCGTTCAATCATCATTCCAAGTTGCAGTCGCGCAGCCTGCAGGGGACCATACCGAAATTCCAGCCAAAGTTTATAAAAATTGTGATAAAATGTTGTCAGTCTACTTTCAACAGTTGCTTCCAGAAAATTCAGTACAGTTTTCGAAGGTACTTTTCTTTTTTTGGCAAGCATAGGGACTGATGGATATTGTTCAACTTATTCAATATAATAATTACACTAAAACTATCAACAAATGTTGGGAAAAACAGTACATTCTAAAAATTCGGTATATATGATAAACAAGTTTTCATCACATACATACATGTACACGGGGTCTCGGTCTGGGGGGGGGGGCTTGTCCCGAAAGTTTCGACATCTTAGGGGGGGCTTGTCCTAATTTTTCGTCCCAAAAACGCAAAAATTGGACTGAGGTGATTTTCGGGTTGTAAGGAGGGGGGGGGCTTGTCCCGACGGGTCAAATCTGAGGGGGGCTTGTCCCGACGGGTCAAATCTGAGGGGGGCTTGTCCCGGAATTTCAAATCTGAGGGGGCTTGCCCCCCGCTAGACCCCCCTCCCCCCATGTACATCTATGATCACATAAATTTGACTGAACGTTTTCAAAAACATTTGCAGACATTTTTCTGTTTTTGACCAAAACCAACGTATATATTTTGAACACACTTCCTTTAATGTAGGCCCAGCTGTGATAACTAACCATTTATCATGTAATTTTTCAAAAACAAATGTTAATTCAAGAAGTAATAGTTTATTATTTATTTCAAGTAATAAGTTGCGTGGTAGTTATTTATGCTTTATTGGGAACTTTTCCTGGAAAGCACAAAGTTTTCAGGTTTAATTAATGATATTGCCTCACATCAGATGCTATTCTCAGAATCAAGTGAAGAAATATTCTATTTTACAATTTAGCATTTTGGCAGAGCTGAGTAAAAACATTTACACAGACGTACAAGTTGTAGGAGACTCGAATATGTTTTTAGCAAGTATCAGCTAGACAAAGTTTTTTCCCAGAAAAATTTTTTTAAGACAAAAACTGCGTATAGTTTACTTGATTTTTAAACATCAAAAAAGGAATCAAATGCCGACGGATTTTTCAGTGGCACCTTTCTCCTTAGGTCTATGCATCATTCCTTTACCCAACTAGACACGTTTTCAATCAGATCTCTGTAAAATCATTATATTACAAATCATCTCAGTTATATTCTAAAGTTTAATATTTATCACAGACAGAGCTGGCGTCAACAAGGACAATTTTGTGGTAGGACTGCCACGTCTAGCCACTCGGGCACTCAGCCGCCGACTCGCTTTACTGGGATACCTAAGCAAGTGAAGTAACTAATTCTGATACACATAGCGCCGACAGGTTTTACTAGTGTAGCAAAGTGCTAATAGTCTCTTTAAATGACAAAAAACACAGCATCGCATATGAAACACATAAATCGAATGAAAAAGTACTCAACATTAAACACAAAATAACACGTGAAATCTTTAAAATAATCACATCTAACAGGTGGACATCGGAACGCGCCAAAAATCGCGCCAACTGGTGCTAAATATTTCCCCTCCGCCGTCCCTAAATTGTGACAAATGCTGTCCAGTCTTTGGCCGAAGTGACGTAAGAAGGAAACCGCTGTCTGCAATCCGCCCGGCACCACTGCTGTCATCTTGCGTCACTGGACAACAACCACATCTAAAATAGAACACCTTACGAAACATGCTATTATCAGTAAAGGTGGATATTTTGGGAAATTGAGTAATCCACTGATGCCGTATTGGTGTATAAGATACTGCACACATTCACATTGAGTAATCCACTGATGCCGTATTGGTGTATAAGATACTGCACACATTCACATTGAGTAATCCACTGATGCCGTATTGGTGTATAAGATACTGCACACATTCACATTGAGTAATCCACTGATGCCGTATTGGTGTATAAGATACTGCACACATTCACATTGAGTAATCCACTGATGCCGTATTGGTGTATAAGATACTGCACACATTCACATTGAGTAATCCACTGATGCCGTATTGGTGTATAAGATACTGCACACATTCACATTGAGTAATCCACTGATGCCGTATTGGTGTATAAGATACTGCACACATTCACATTGAGTAATCCACTGATGCCGTATTGGTGTATAAGATACTGCACACATTCACATTGAGTAATCCACTGATGCCGTATTGGTGTATAAGATACTGCACACATTCACATTGAGTAATCCACTGATGCCGTATTGGTGTATAAGATACTGCACACATTCACATTGAGTAATCCACTGATGCCGTATTGGTGTATATCTCACACATTCAACTGCACACGTTCCCATTGAGTAATCCACTGATGCCGTATTGGTGTATAAGATACTGCACACATTCACATTGAGTAATCCACTGATGCCGTATTGGTGTATAAGATACTGCACACATTCACATTGAGTAATCCACTGATGCCGTATTGGTGTATAAGATACTGCACACATTCACATTGAGTAATCCACTGATGCCGTATTGGTGTATAAGATACTGCACACATTCACATTGAGTAATCCACTGATGCCGTATTGGTGTATAAGATACTGCACACATTCACATTGAGTAATCCACTGATGCCGTATTGGTGTATAAGATACTGCACACATTCACATTGAGTAATCCACTGATGCCGTATTGGTGTATAAGATACTGCACACATTCACATTGAGTAATCCACTGATGCCGTATTGGTGTATAAGATACTGCACACATTCACATTGAGTAATCCACTGATGCCGTATTGGTGTATAAGATACTGCACACATTCACATTGAGTAATCCACTGATGCCGTATTGGTGTATAAGATACTGCACACATTCACATTGAGTAATCCACTGATGCCGTATTGGTGTATAAGATACTGCACACATTCACATTGAGAATTAATCCACTGATGCCGTATTAGGTGTATAAGATACTCCCATTCACAAATCCCGCGCACACATTCACATTGAGTAATCCACTGATGCCGTATTGGTGTATAAGATACTGCACACATTCACATTGAGTAATCCACTGATGCCGTATTGGTGTATAAGATACTGCACACATTCACATTGAGTAATCCACTGATGCCGTATTGGTGTATAAGATACTGCACACATTCACATTGAGTAATCCACTGATGCCGTATTGGTGTATAAGATACTGCACACATTCACATTGAGTAATCCACTGATGCCGTATTGGTGTATAAGATACTGCACACATTCACATTGAGTAATCCACTGATGCCGTATTGGTGTATAAGATACTGCACACATTCACATTGAGTAATCCACTGATGCCGTATTGGTGTACCTGAGGTCACGGAATCACCAAGGTGGGGGGCATCACTAAGGGGGGAACCTTCCACGAAAATAGTTTAGTTTACATCGATACAATATTTCAGACAAAAAAGTGGCAACAAAAACAGTAGAAGCAAAAATAAAATGATCAACACTATCCTAATCATAATGATAATGGAAGTTTCGACAAACGATACCCGGAACTATCCTAATCATAATGATAATGGAAGTCTCGACAAACGATACCCGGAATTAGAAAGTACTATTTGTTATCCAGACGTTTGCCATTCAATTCGCATCTACTCGTCTGGTTGCCAAGTTATACGCCACGTAAAGCAGAGTTATTTTTTTGTTGCATCCAACAACGCCTAATGCGATGCTACTGAAAACACATCGGGGCCATCTAAAGATGTAAAAGAAACGCCAATGCTTCGTATTACTGGACTATGCTGAAATTTTCTATTAACCAGTGCGTAAATTGGAGTTATTTTTACTCCGCGAATCCTCCGCGACAGACCGCTCTTCGTAGTTAGTTATTTTTGAGGTTAATCAGAAAAAGGGTCGTTACTTTCGTTATGAGTGGCGTAGGACCATAAAAATAGGGTCACGTGAAAGAGAAAGTCTGGCACTTTCAAATGATATGTTACATGAAGGTGTAATACCCAAAAACACGTCAAAATTTTCAATAATAATTTTTGACGCACGTTTAACGTCACGTCATGAGGTCATGTCACCATCATTTTAAAGCACAGACAATTTGCTTAAAAATGATGCTAAAATTATTGCTGCACCACTAGGGTGTCAATAGTTATGCCCCCTTAAACCTTGTGCTAAAAGGGACTGACTACGTTGATCACACCATGTGTGATCAAATCTCACTGTCGGTGCCCTAATGCTCAAAATTGAAAAATGTGAAATTTCCAAATGTTATTAAAAGCATGATGGCATTTACTGATTTTGTCTAACTAGTCTAAACTAGACCCACTAGACTTGTTAATATATATACACTATCCTAATCATAATGATAATGGAAGACTCGACAAACGATACCCAGAATTTGAAACTACTATACTTGTTATCCAGACGTTTATCTTTCAATTCGTATCTACTCGTCTGGTTAACAAGTTATACGCCACGTAAAGCAGAGTTATTTTTTTGTTGCATCCAGCAACGCCTAATATGATGCTACCGAAAACACAGTACTTATTATCGGATCCATCCAAAGATGAAAAAGAAACGCCAACGCTTCGTATTACTGTACTTTGCTGCAATTTTCTCTTAATCAGGGCGTAAATTGGAGTTATTTTTACTCCGCGAATACTCCGCGACAGACCACTCTTCTTAGTTAGTCATTTTTTAGGTTAATCAGAAAAAGGGTCGTAACTTTCGCTATGACTGTCGTAGGATCATAAAAATAGTGTCACAAGAAAGACAAATTTTTGCACTTTCAAATGATATGTTACATAAGGGCGTATAGTGGTGCGGGAAAAAAACCCTATTTTCAACTTTTCGGGTCGTCCTGTGCTCCACATAAATCGGATCCATTAATGCTCGTGGCTGTTATAACGGCCATCTTTCGCCTAACTGTTGCACTAATAAAATGGATTGTAACCACTCACGTTTCTGAGTAATGAGTCTCGAAACCTCCGGGAAAAAAACCCTATGCGGGAAAAAAAATCCTAATGCGGGGAAAAAAAACCCTATCACTTTTTCTGGTTGTTCTATTAGCAGGGAATATAAACACAATTTCATCGTGTTCTACAACTCTTAGGCTGCAGTATGGACTAAAAAAACCGTTTCTGCGACATCCATGTGACTCACAATGATTCTTCAAAAATCGACCCGTTTTGGCAGAAATGACTTCTGCCCAAATAGGCATTTTTTCCGTATTTAAAAGCATTAAAAACAGATTTTTGCGCTTATTACGTGAGAAACAGCGGACAAACACCGCCCGCGTCTATCATTCTTGGATTTAATTGGTACGCAGCAGCTAAAACCTAAATATTGCAAAAAATGCCAAATTTTGGTGAAACATCATCAAAACAGGTTTCGTAAGGGGTGTCGGAGTATGGCCCAAAATGACAAAAAACGACGTTTTGCGGCCGAATAAACGGTTTTAATGAACTCTACGCATGTTGTTAGCCCAGATGAACTAACTTTAGTAGCAACAATGGGTGAGTTTAGCAAAAAAATGCCGCCAAACAAAATAGGGTTTTTTTTCCCCGCAATAGGGTTTTTTTTCCCCGCACATACTTTGACCAGTCACTGGTCAACCACAGCGTTTTTCACGGTTTTCGAGCTTCAGAAGTATAGAGGAAAGGTAACTCTCTTGAAAAATGCAAACGGCGTTGGTCAAAAGTGTTTTTGTGAAAAATTATGACAAGTCAAAAATTTGGAAAATTTTGTCACTTTGGAATTTTTCAACATGCAAAATTTTGAAATTTTATAAAAAACGCTACAGGCCTCAAAACTGCACAGAAATTGGTGTGGTAAGGTGTGGGATGCGCTTTCCACCTGCATACTCAAAAAGGTCCTATGTCGTGAGGTTCGGCCAGGAAGCACTAGGGTTTTTTTTCCCCGCAAAACGCGTAGGGTTTTTTTTCCCCGCACCACTA
>JASANF010019519.1:0-35604 GCA_030248245.1 Trissonchulus sp. WLG1_4
ATTCTCAACTGTTGTAGAAGTGGAAGAAGTTGCTGAAACCGTTGACATCATTGAAGAAGTCACTGTAAAAGAAACTGTCACTGAAGAAGTTACCGAGTTTGAGGTCTCTGAAGAAATTGTCTTGGTAGAGGAAACAAGTGAAGCTGAAGAGACAGGTGCAGCGCGTTTAACTCTTGCAAAAACTGAAACTGCCGTCACAACCAGTCTCAACGGAAAGGAAGAAACTGGCGAAGCCGAAGTCGCGATTGCAGACGTTCAGGAAGAGCTTGTTCAGATTAAACTTGTTGCAGGAGTTTCAGAGCAGACACAAGTCACCGTTGCCATAGAAAAAGAAAAACTAACAAAGTCAGCTGAAGTTGTCGTCACAGAACTGGGAAAAGCAGAAACTACCATCGAATTCTCAACTGCTGTAGAAGTAGAAGAAGTTGCGGAAACCGTTGACATCATTGAAGAAGTCACTGTAAAAGAAACTGTCACTGAAGAAGAAGCTACCGAGTTTGAGGTCTCTGAAGAAATTGTCTTGGTAGAGGAAACAAGTGAAGCTGAGGAGACAGGTGCAGCGCGTTTAACTCTTGCAGAAACTGAAACTGCCGTCACAACCAGTCTCAATGGAAAGGAAGAAACTGGCGAAGCCAAAGTCGTGATTGCAGACGTTCAGGAAGAGCTTGTTCAGATCAAACTTGTTGCAGGAGTTTCAGAGCAGACACAAGTCACCGTTGCCATAGAAAAAGAAAAACTAACAAAGTCAGCTGAAGTTGTCGTCAAAGAACTGGGAAAAGAAGAAACTACCATCGAATTCTCAACGGCTGTGGAAGTGGAAGAAGCTATAGTCACCGTTGAGTTTTATGAAGAAACGGTCAAAGACACAGTTACAGAGGAAGCAGATACGGAGTTCGATATTTCAGAAGAAATTTTATTAACTGAGGAAACAACAGAGGCTCAAGAAATTGAGGCGGGAGCTGCAGTTACACTTAGAGAAGCAGTCACTCCTGAAGGCAAAGCTTTGGAATACATATATGAAGAAGGTGCTGCTGAAGAATCAGAAGAAATTGCATTTGCCGAGGCATCTACGCGTAAAATGTCTGAAACGTCCGTTGTACTGTCGTCTGAGCTAGTAAGTGTAGCCAACGTCGCTGCTGCAACAACTGTCTCTGAATGGCCTAAGCATTTTTCTGATATGCCAGTGGACAGAGAATTTCGCGAACAAGTTGAGGTCAGTCACGAAGTTCGTGCCAAGTTTTTCTTGGAGACAGCTGAAGTCATAATATATGAAACATCCACAACTGATGCGACTCAAAGAAAACTTGAAAAAGTACAAGAAGTAGACATTGCAATCAGCTCAAGTCTAGTCGTGACCAGTGCAGTGGAAAAAACAGAAGTTGTAATTACAGAAACAACTTGTGAAAAGATAACACTAACTCTTCAAGAATCAGTTCCGAAAGGTATGTGCTGCATGGTGTTTGAATATTAATAAATAAAAAAATGAAATTACCGAGCATATTCTGTATTTTTATAAAAAATGATGAGATGATAATGATAATGAGATGATTCCCTCGAAATAATTGTTTATGTGTTACCCGATTAGTGACTATCTTACTTACTTACTTACTATATAGTATATAGAATATATATATATATATATATATATATATATATATATATATATATATATATATATATATATACATATATATATATATATATATATATATATATTTATATGTATAGAGAGAGAGATAATTATATAGATATATATTGAACAGATCAAACGCTATTATTCAGTAGGATTGTATTTCTTTACTAAAAAAACGTGACTGATCCTTTACTATTAGAAATAATTTTACTGTTTTTTAGTTTTTAATTGCTGTTTGTATTTCAGAGATGTCAGTGTCGCTGATTTTAGTGCTGTATAAATCAAGCCTCTGGTTAAATTAATTAATTTTTGCATGATCTTAATAACTTTTGCATGAACAGCATGTGCAAATAAGCGCTAATATTATAGGTGTGTAACTAAATAGTATTGAAACTATTAATTATTCAATTTATGTCCATATATCAACTGAATTCCGGTTCTGTGATTCGCTGCCGCAATGTTGCGGTGACCACGAATAGCTTTTGTGGTCCTGAATTGAACATTGGTGTTTCTGGGGCCGTATTCTCAGACTTACCTATGGGTAAGATTAAGCTAT
Organism: Trissonchulus sp. WLG1_4; assembly: GCA_030248245.1. Lineage (NCBI taxonomy): Eukaryota > Metazoa > Nematoda > Enoplea > Enoplida > Ironidae > Trissonchulus > Trissonchulus sp. WLG1_4. The sequence goes on from JASANF010019519.1 coordinate 2,190, forward strand.
ATTTACCCACTAGCAAAGGTAGGGGTAAAGATAATTTGTGGTTAACGGTAATGTTAAGGTAGAAATATTAAACATTGATAGAATTATCCTTAGCTGCAGAACAAGCTCGTCTATTGCACTAGTTTCAGTCTTCGTCTCAAAATGCCCGTTTAGCCTTTCTTTTACTCGTAGTAATTCTGAGAATACGACCTCCGAAGTCAACATGATTCATGACCAGTTATTGAGCAACCCATAAATCCGGCTTAAAAGCGAGTACCGACGAGATCCTGCATCGTTACCGTATCTGAACTGCAGAATGTGCAAGGATCAACCTTCCATTCAACTGTATAATGAAAAAAATAAATATTTTGTCTTATTTCAGCAGCCGATATCAGAGACTCAATAGTTGTTGCAAAAGAGTAAGTTTCTGGCAAACGTAAGTTCGTTTAACAAGTTGTCGAAAATATTCTAGTTGTATAAATAGAGTAAAAGATGTGGTAAGAATTCATTTAGAAAACATTCTGACTGCTTTATAAAGCAGAAGAATAGTAGTATTATAACAGTAGTTAACAGGGGCCTTTTCACACTGACAGCTTCTGTCGCAGTGTTTCGGTGCGTCTGGTCGTTAAAAACACAACAAGTACGAAAACACACAGCACACAATCAGCGTTTGCGTTTCTTGTAAAAGAAATCACCTAGAGCATCATCTAATCAGCAAAACTAGCTAAATGACTCAAAAATGACAAAAACGCAGTTGTCCAGTTGTTGCTCTGGCTGACGATGGCCGTGTTGCACGTACATAGAAACTCTTACTGTGTTTATCAAAAACTTTATTCATTTTTTTTCAAAAAATCACAAACTTTTTTAAATACTCAAGATGCCTGCTGCGTGTCCTTTTGCTGTAAGCTAAGTAACACGAAAATTTGTGAAATTCAAAAAAAAACGTGACAGTCACGTCTCCTGCAAAAACATTAAAAATTATTCGTACCTTTTAGCGTGGCATATGCGACTAGATGCGCTAACAACGCTGCAACGTAGCGGCTTAGTATGAAATAGTCCTTAGCAGTGAGCTAGTTTTAATGTTACAATTTGTATAGTGGTGTGGGAAAAAACCCTACGCGTTTTGCGGGGAAAAAACCCTAGTGCTTCCTGGCCGAACCTTTAGACATACGCCGTTTTTTAGTATGCAGGTGGGCAGGTGGAACGCGCATCCCAAAATGACTTACCACACCAATTTTCGTACAGTTCTGAGGCCTGTACCATTTTTTATGAAATATCAAAATTTCGCATGTTGAAAAATTTCAAAGTGACAAAATTTTCCAAATTTTTGACTTGTCATAATTTTTCACAAAAACACTTTTGGCGAACGCCGTTTGCATTTTTCAAGAGAGTTACCTTTCTTCTATACTTCTAAAACTCAAAAACAGTGAAAAACGTTGTGGTTGACCTGTGACTGTTCAAAGTTTGTGCGGGAAAAAACCCTATTGCGAGGAAAAAAACCCCATTTTGTTAGGTGACATTTTTTGGCTACACTTAGCCATTGTTGCTACAAAAGTTAATTCATCTTGGCTAAAAACATGCGTAGACTTCATTGAAACCGTTTATTCTGCCACAAAACGTCGTTTTTTGTCGTTTTAGCCCATGCCCCGACACCCCTTACGAAACCTGTTTTGGTGATGTTTCACCAAAATTTAGCATTTTTTGCAATATTTAGGTTTCAACTGCTGCGTACCACTTAAATCCAAGAATGATAGACGCGGGCGGTGTTTGTTCACCGTATCTAACGTAATAAGCGCAAAAATCTGTTTTTAATGCTTTTAAATACGGAAAAAATGCATATTTGGGCAGAAGTCATTACTGCCAAGAAGGGTCGATTTTTGAAGAATCATTGTGAGTCACATGGGTGTCGGAGAAACGGGTTTTTTAGTCCATACCGCAGCCTAAGAGTTGTAGAACGCGATGAAATTATGTCTATACTGACTGCTAATAGAACAAATAGAAAAAGTGATAGGGTTTTTTTCCCCGCATTAAGGTTTTTTCCCGCATAGGGTTTTTCCCGGAGGTTTCGAGACTCATTACTCAGAAACGTCAGTAGTTAGAATCCATTTTATTAGTGCAACAGTTAGGCGAAAGATGGCCGTTATAACAGCCGCGAGCATTAATGGATCCGATTTATGTGGAGCACAGGACGACCCGAAAAGTTGAAAATAGGGTTTTTCCCCCTCACCACTATAAAATAAAACACTCAAGTACAAATATCTTATTTGTTTGCAATTTATGGTATTTAATTTTCGTTCATTGGTTTTTGTTGGTTTTTTAGCATATAATAAATTAATATGGTTAATATTCCTAGTTATCTGGTAGTTAAAAAACGGGTCTCTTTAAGTGAGAGAGTATCAGTATATATCAGTATATATGCAACTATTTCGCCTAAAAATTTAAAAAATAGCGTTTAATTTCATCAACTTGTATGGCATTACAATACATCTATTTTTCTTTCAACCTGAAACTTTCTTTAAAAAAAGTTTACACAAGTGTTCGATAATAATTATCAAATAATTTCATTCACGCACAAAATCAACCACCATTTTCACAGCAACAAAAGCAACGCTTCATGACTAGCTACGAAACAAAACAAAGGCGGAGCTTTTCATAACGTGTTTACGTTCAGGCTGGCTCAGTATAAAAAGCACTTCAATGAAATAGAGCTTCGTAATGACTTGTAGGTGTAATAATATAATCACAACATGGGCTGAGTTCAAGTTGCACACTGACTGTAAATAATTTTCACTAGTCTAGCCATTGCGTTGAATTGTTTTAAATAATTAAATTTAAATTAAAATGTCCGTGTGTATAATTTTAGAAAAAGTGAAGAAAGCGTTATGTCGGGAGAAGCAGATTCTGCGGATTTGGGCCAAAACACAAAAGGACTTTATAAACCAAAACGAATTCGGAAAGATACCGTTAAACTGTTTGAATCAAGCGATGACAAAGAGAAAAAATTAACACCACAGCCAGAAGTATCACCGAAAATAATAATTCAAGACAAACAATATGAAATTCCAGAAGTTACTGAGAAGCAAACAGCCAAAGCACCAGCGTATCTTGAAGCTAAAAGTAAAATAGAAATCAAAAAAGCTCAAGAAATAAAAAAACTGCGTGAAAAATCAAAACATTTGCCGGAAACGGACGTTCAAGGTTCAACGACGACACAAAAAGAAATATATGCAACTCAAGTAAAAACTCTTGAAGAAGAAAAACTCAAGGAAGCTATGAAGGTTTCAGATGTGGCCGAGACCAAAACAACGGATAAACCAGACGAAAAAAACAAACAGCCCGAAAAGAAAGTTAAACAAAAGAAGCCTGCTACTACAGAGGAGCTAATCAAACATGATTCGGCTATAAAGCCGAAAAAGGCAGTAATTAATGCAACTGTACTTGCATCAGCGGCTTTGGAAATTGAGACTGTCAAGCCAACATCCCCGAAATTCGAGGAAACGAGAAAGGCTACAGATGTAGCTGAGAAAAAGACGACTGAGAGACCAGAAGGAAAAGCTAAACAGCTTGAAAAGAAAGTCAAACAAACAAAATCTGCTGCTATTGAGGAGCTAATCAAAAAAAATTCTGCTATACAGCCTGAAGCGGCAGCAATTGATGCAACAGTACCTACATCGGAGGCTTTGAAAATTGAAACAGCGAAGCTAACATCCCCGAAGTTCGAGGAAGTGAAAAAGCCTACAGATGTGGCAGAGAAAAAGACGACTGAAAAACCAAAAGAAAAAGCTAAACAGCCTGAAAAGAAAGTAGAACAAAAGAAACCTGCTGCTATTGAAGAGCTAATCAAAGAGGATTCTGCCATACAGCCTGAAGCGGCAGCATTTGATGCAACAGTAACTACATCAGAGCCTTTGGAAATTGAAACTGCCAAGCCAACATCCCCCAAAGTTGGGGAAGCAAAAAAGGCTCCAGATGTGCCAGATACAAAGACGACTGAGAAACCAGAGGAAAAAACTAAAAAGCCTGAAAAGAAAGCCAAACAAAAGAAACCTGCTGCTCTTGAGGAGCTAATCAAAGCAGATTCTGCCATACAGCCTGAAGCGGCAGCAATTGATGCAACAGTACCTACGTCAGAGGGGTTGGAAAGCGAAACTGTCAAACCAACTTCTCCTAAAGTCGAGGAAACAAAAAAGCCTCTAGCTGTGGCAGAAAAAAAGACCACTGAAAAACCAAAGGAGAAAGTTAAACAGCCTGAAAAGAAAGTAGAACAAAAGAAACCTGCTGCTATTGAAGAGCTAATCAAAGAGGATTCTGCCATACAGCCTGAAGCGGCAGCATTTGATGCAACAGTAACTACATCAGAGCCTTTGGAAATTGAAACTGCCAAGCCAACATCCCCCAAAGTTGGGGAAGCAAAAAAGGCTCCAGATGTGGCAGATACAAAGACGACTGAGAAACCAGAGGAAAAAACTAAAAAGCCTGAAAAGAAAGCCAAACAAAAGAAACCTGCTGCTCTTGAGGAGCTAATCAAAGAAGATTCTGCCATACAGCCTGAAGCGGCAGCAATTGATGCAATAGTACCTACGTCAGAGGGGTTGGAAATTGAAACTGCCAAACCAACTCCTCCTAAAGTCGAGGAAACGAAAAAGCCTCCAGATGTGGCAGAAAAAAAGACGACTGAGAAACCAGAGGAAAAAACTAAAAAGCCTGAAAAGAAAGTAGAACAAAAGAAACCTGCTGCTACTGAGAAGCTAATCAAAGAGGATTCTGCCATACAGCCTGAAGCGGCAGTAATTGAGGCAGCGGTACCTACATCAGAGGTTTTGAAAACTGAAACTGTCAAGCCAACATCTCCTAAAGTCGAGGAAGCGAAAAAGCCTCCAGATGTGGCAGAGAAAAAGACGACTGAGAAACCAAAGGAAAAAGCTAAACAGCCTGAAAAGAAAGTCAAACAAAAGAAACCTGCTGCTATTGAGGAGCTAATCAAAGAGGATTCTGTTATACAACCTGAAACGGCAGCAATTGAAGTAACAGTACCTACTTTAGAGGCATTGGAAATTGAAACTGCTAAGCCAACATTCCCAACTGTCGAGGAAGCAAAAAAGCTTCCAGATCTGGCGGAGAAAAAGACCACTGAGAAACCAAAGGAAAAAGCTAAACAGCCTGAAAAGAAAGTCAAACAAAAGAAACCTGCTGCTACTGAGAAGCTAATCAAAGAGGATTCTGCCATACAGCCTGAAGCGGCAGTAATTGAGGCAGCGGTACCTACATCAGAGGTTTTGAAAATTGAAACTGTCAAGCCAACATCTCCTAAAGTCGAGGAAGCGAAAAAGCCTCCAGATGTGGCAGAGAAAAAGACGACTGAGAAACCAAAGGAAAAAGCTGAACAGCCTGAAAAGAAAGTCAAACAAAAGAAACCTGCTGCTATTGAGGAGCTAATCAAAGAGGATTCTGCAATACAGCCTGAAGCGGCAGCATTTGATGCAACAGTAACTACATCAGAGCCTTTGGAAATTGAAACTGCCAAGTCTACATCCCCCAAAGTTGGGGAAACGAAAAAGCCTTCAGATGTGGCAGATACAAAGACGACTGAGAAACCAGAGGAAAAAACTAAAAAGCCTGAAAAGAAAGCCAAACAAAAGAAACCTGCTGCTCTTGAGGAGCTAATCAAAGAAGATTCTGCCATACAGCCTGAAGCGGCAGCAATTGATGCAACAGTACCTACTTTAGAGGCATTGGAAATTGAAACTGCTAAGCCAACATTCCCTACTGTCGAGGAAGCAAAAAAGCTTCCAGATCTGGCGGAGAAAAAGACCACTGAGAAACCAAAGGAAAAAGCTAAACAGCCTGAAAAGAAAGTCAAACAAAAGAAACCAGCAGCTATTGAGGAGCTCATCAAAGAGGATTCTGCCATACAGCCTGAAGCGGCAGTAATTGAGGCAGCGGTACCTACATCAGAGGCGTTGGAAATTGAAACTACTAAGCCAACATCTCCTAAAGTCGAGGAAGCGAAAAAGCCTCCAAATCTGGCGGAGAAAAAGACCACTGAAAAACCAAAGGAGAAAGTTAAACAGCCTGAAAAGAAAGTAGAACAAAAGAAACCTGCTGCTCTTGAGGAGCTAGTCAAAGAAGATTCTGTTATACAACCTGAAACGGCAGCAATTGAAGTAACAGTACCTACTTTAGAGGCATTGGAAATTGAAACTGCTAAGCCAACATTCCCTACTGTCGAGGAAGCAAAAAAGCTTCCAGATCTGGCGGAGAAAAAGACCACTGAGAAACCAAAGGAAAAAGCTAAACAGCCTGAAAAGAAAGTCAAACAAAAGAAACCTGCTGCTACTGAGAAGCTAATCAAAGAGGATTCTGCCATACAGCCTGAAGCGGCAGTAATTGAGGCAGCGGTACCTACATCAGAGGTTTTGAAAATTGAAACTGTCAAGCCAACATCTCCTAAAGTCGAGGAAGCGAAAAAGCCTCCAGATGTGGCAGAGAAAAAGACGACTGAGAAACCAAAGGAAAAAGCTAAACAGCCTGAAAAGAAAGTCAAACAAAAGAAACCTGCTGCTCTTGAGGAGCTAATCAAAGAAGATTCTGCCATACAGCCTGAAGCGGCAGCAATTGATGCAATAGTACCTACGTCAGAGGGGTTGGAAATTGAAACTGCCAAACCAACTCCTCCTAAAGTCGAGGAAACGAAAAAGCCTCCAGATGTGGCAGAAAAAAAGACGACTGAGAAACTAGAGGAAAAAACTAAAAAGCCTGAAAAGAAAGCCAAACAAAAGAAACCTGCTGCTCTTGAGGAGCTAGTCAAAGAAGATTCTGTCATACAACCTGAAACGGCAGCAATTGAAGTAACAGTACCTACGTCAGAGGCATTGGAAATTGAAACTACTAAGCCAACATCCCCCAAAGTTGGGGAAACGAAAAAGCCTTCAGATGTGGCAGATACAAAGACGACTGAGAAACCAGAGGAAAAAACTAAAAAGCCTGAAAAGAAAGCCAAACAAAAGAAACCTGCTGCTCTTGAGGAGCTAATCAAAGAAGATTCTGCCATACAGCCTGAAGCGGCAGCAATTGATGCAACAGTACCTACGTCAGAGGGGTTGGAAAGTGAAACTGCCAAACCAACTTCTCCTAAAGTCGAGGAAACAAAAAAGCCTACAGATGTGGCAGAAAAAAAGACCACTGAGAAACCAAAGGAAAAAGCTAAACAGCCTGAAAATAAAGTCAAACAAACGAAACCTGCTGCTCTTGAGGAGCTAATCAAAGAAGATTCTGCCATACAGCCTGAAGCGGCAGCAATTGATGCAATAGTACCTACGTCAGAGGGGTTGGAAATTGAAACTGCCAAACCAACTCCTCCTAAAGTCGAGGAAACGAAAAAGCCTCCAGATGTGGCAGAAAAAAAGACGCCTGAGAAACCAGAGGAAAAAACTAAAAAGCCTGAAAAGAAAGCCAAACAAAAGAAACCTGCTGCTCTTGAGGAGCTAGTCAAAGAAGATTCTGTCATACAACCTGAAACGGCAGCAATTGAAGTAACAGTACCTACGTCAGAGGCATTGGAAATTGAAACTACTAAGCCAACATCTCCTAAAGTCGAGGAAGCGAAAAAGCCTCCAGATCTGGCGGAGAAAAAGACCACTGAAAAACCAAAGGAAAAAGCTAAACAGCCTGAAAAGAAAGTAGAACAAAAGAAACCTGCTGCTACTGAGAAGCTAATCAAAGAGGATTCTGCCATACAGCCTGAAGCGGCAGTAATTGAGGCAGCGGTACCTACATCAGAAGTTTTGAAAATTGAAACTGTCAAGCCAACATCTCCTAAAGTCGAGGAAGCGAAAAAGCCTCCAGATGTGGCAGAGAAAAAGACGACTGAGAAACCAAAGGAAAAAACTAAAAAGCCTGAAAAGAAAGCCAAACAAAAGAAACCTGCTGCTCTTGAGGAGCTAATCAAAGAAGATTCTGCCATACAGCCTGAAGCGGCAGCAATTGATGCAACAGTACCTACGTCAGAAGGGTTGGAAAGTGAAACTGCCAAACCAACTTCTTCTAAAGTCGAGGAAACAAAAAAGCCTCTAGCTGTGGCAGAAAAAAAGACCACTGAGAAACCAAAGGAAAAAGCTAACCAGCCTGAAAAGAAAGTCAAACAAACGAAACCTGCTGCTCTTGTGGAGCTAATCAAAGAAAATTCTGCCATGCAGCCTGAAGCGGCAGCAATTGCTGCAATAGTACCTACGTCAGAGGGGTTGGAAATTGAAACTGCCAAACCAACTTCTCCTAAAGTCGAGGAAGCGAAAGAGCCTTCAGATGTGGCAGAGAAAAAGACGACTGAGAAACCAAAGGAAAAAGCTACACAGCCTGAAAAGAAAGCCAAACAAAAGAAACCTGCTGCTCTTGAGGAGCTAGTCAAAGAAGATTCTGTCATACAACCTGAAACGGCAGCAATTGAAGTAACAGTACCTAGTTTAGAGGCATTGGAAATTGAAACTACTAAGCCAACATCTCCTAAAGTCGAGGAAGCGAAAAAGCCTCCAGATCTGGCGGAGAAAAAGACCACTGAAAAACCAAAGGAAAAAGCTAAACAGCCTGAAAAGAAAGCCAAACAAAAGAAACCTGCTGCTCTTTCGGAGCTAATCAAAGAAGATTCTGCCATACAGCCTGAAGCGGCAGCAATTGATGCAACAGTACCTACGTCAGAGGGGTTGGAAAGTGAAACTGCCAAACCAACTTCTCCTAAAGTCGAGGAAACAAAAAAGCCTCCAGATGTGGCAGAAAAAAAGACCACTGAGAAACCAAAGGAAAAAGCTAAACAGCCTGAAAAGAAAGTCAAACAAACGAAACCTGCTGCTCTTGAGGAGCTAATCAAAGAAGATTCTGCCATACAGCCTGAAGCGGCAGCAATTGATGCAATAGTACCTACGTCAGAGGGGTTGGAAATTGAAACTGCCAAACCAACTCCTCCTAAAGTCGAGGAAACGAAAAAGCCTCCAGATGTGGCAGAAAAAAAGACGACTGAGAAACCAGAGGAAAAAACTAAAAAGCCTGAAAAGAAAGCCAAACAAAAGAAACCTGCTGCTCTTGAGGAGCTAGTCAAAGAAGATTCTGTCATACAACCTGAAACGGCAGCAATTGAAGTAACAGTACCTAGTTTAGAGGCATTGGAAATTGAAACTACTAAGCCAACATCTCCTAAAGTCGAGGAAGCGAAAAAGCCTCCAGATCTGGCGGAGAAAAAGACCACTGAAAAACCAAAGGAAAAAGCTAAACAGCCTGAAAAGAAAGTAGAACAAAAGAAACCTGCTGCTACTGAGAAGCTAATCAAAGAGGATTCTGCCATACAGCCTGAAGCGGCAGTAATTGAGGCAGCGGTACCTACATCAGAAGTTTTGAAAATTGAAACTGTCAAGCCAACATCTCCTAAAGTCGAGGAAGCGAAAAAGCCTCCAGATGTGGCAGAGAAAAAGACGACTGAGAAACCAAAGGAAAAAGCTAAACAGCCTGAAAAGAAAGTCAAACAAAAGAAACCTGCTGCTATTGAGGAGCTAATCAAAGAGGATTCTGCAATACAGCCTGAAGCGGCAGCATTTGATGCAACAGTAACTACATCAGAGCCTTTGGAAATTGAAACTGCCAAGTCTACATCCCCCAAAGTTGGGGAAACGAAAAAGCCTTCAGATGTGGCAGATACAAAGACGACTGAGAAACCAGAGGAAAAAACTAAAAAGCCTGAAAAGAAAGCCAAACAAAAGAAACCTGCTGCTCTTGAGGAGCTAATCAAAGAAGATTCTGCCATACAGCCTGAAGCGGCAGCAATTGATGCAACAGTACCTACGTCAGAAGGGTTGGAAAGTGAAACTGCCAAACCAACTTCTCCTAAAGTCGAGGAAACGAAAAAGCCTCCAGATGTGGCAGAAAAAAAGACGACTGAGAAACCAGAGGAAAAAAATAAAACGCCTGAAAAGAAAGCCAAACAAAAGAAACCTGCTGCTCTTGAGGAGCTAATCAAAAAAGATTCTGTCATACAACCTGAAACGGCAACAATTGAAGTAACAGTACCTACTTTAGAGCCATTGGAAAATGAAACTACTAAGCCAACATTCCTTACAGTCGAGAAAGCGAAAAAGCCTACAGATCTGGCGGAGAAAAAAACCACTGAGAAACTAAAGGAAAAAGCTAAACAGCCTGAAAAGAAAGTCAAACAAAAGAAACCAGCAGCTATTGAGGAGTTAATCAAAGAGGATTCTGCAATACAGCCTGAAGCGGCAGCATTTGATGCAACGGTACCTACATCAGAAAGTTCGGAAATTGAAACTGCCAAGTCAACATCTCCTAAAGTCGAGGAAGCGAAAAAAGCTCCAAATGTGGCCGAAAAAAGGACGACTGAGAAACCAGAGGAAAACCCTAAACAACTAGTAAAGAAAGTCAAAACAAGAAAACCTGCTGCTAGTGAGGATCTACTCAAAAAAGAATCTAGTGAGGAACAAAGCAAACTGGATTCGGTATTAGAGCTTAAAACGACAATAAGTGATGCTACATTGTCTGCTGCAGAAACTTTCGAAGTTCAATCTGCTAAAATTTTCTCAACCGTGGACAAACCAAAAACAGCTCAAGATATAGGCGAGAAGAAAACAACTGCGGCATTTCTTGAGAACGTGCCGAAAAAACCAGAAATTGAAATCAAAGCTGATGTTAAGGAAAAAACAAGCAGAAGACAATCCGGTGAAATGAAACACGATGAAAACCCAGACCAGATAGAGGGCAGTCAGGGAGAACAACCAGTTATTGCAGAAACGTCACCGGTTGTCGTCAGTAGATTTGAATCATTTACAGATGAACCAGCCATTGATGCACTCACAGATGAAAGACCAGCAAAGATAGCTCTCGAAATCTCAAAAGCGAAACTTGAGAATGCCGACACATCAAAACAGCACCTAGAGGAAAAATCAATATTGGTGAAATTGCAAAAGACACCAATGCTGGAAATTTGTTCTGCTGCAATTGCTGTTGCTTCTAGCTTTTTTACGGAATTGAAAATTATCGACAGAAAAAAGGGCCCAAAAAACTCAGCCGAAGTCAATGAAAGTTTAAGAAATGAAAACTGCGAAGCTCAAAGTGAAATAACTGTTGACGTTGCAGCCAGGGCCAAACTAGTGACAGCTATTGTAAAACCAATGACTTTAACTCAGCAGAAGAAGATAACACAAGCATCTAGAAAAACTTCTCCACAATTAGTTACAACAGAACTAGTACTACATAATGAAAGAAGCGATTCCACTGCAACAACAATAAAAACTATTAAAACTCAACAAAATGAAACTTGTGTCGCAGGTTTAAAGACGCCAAAAGTTTTTGCAGAAGTGACTGTGAATGTTGGGTTCAAGCAGAAAGCTTCGTCGCTGGGAATTCACATAAATGTTCCTTTGATGCCTATCGAGACTGCGGAAACAACTATAGTTCACGAAAAAAACGGGAACGACATTGTTAAAGCGCTGGACGAGCCTAAGAAACCAAAAAAGCAATACAGGGTTCGGTTTCCATATCGTGAAGTATCTAGTCAGCTTCAATTTTATGAAGCTAATTTTGATATTGGTAAGAAAATGCCTAAAAAGAAAGCCTCCATACGACTAGGGAAAAGTCAAGCCGCTGTGCAGTTTGCCGAGAGAAATTTAGCTTTCAACTTGTTCCGTGCAACTGAAAGTAAACAGGTGGTCCATACAGTATCAGCGGCTGGCAGAATGCAAGAAAGAATTCAAGAAACTATGACAGTGCCGAAGTCACAAACTATGAAAGCTGAAACAAGTGCTTTGGAACAAAAAGGAGTAAAGGTATGTTTTAGCAAGAGTACATAATAGCGTCTCACTCTATATAGAAGAAGAGTGAGACACTCTCCAGCCTGTCTGTGTTCTAGCACAGGCAGATGCGCTGGTCGTTTTCAGGCTACATGTTGGCATTCTTTGCAACACGTGACTGGCCAATCAGAAGCGAGCTTCTATTCTCTGATTGGCAGACGCCTGTGCACGTGCTCCAATCAGAAAACGGGATAGGGATAAAGGTTAATAACTAATTATTTATTCACAGTGTGCTTGTAAAAACATTAAAAAAAGGTTTGCAAATACCTTTGAGGATATTTTGGCAAACTTTCAGCGAAATTGATTGAGAAACTTTGAAGAAATTTGCAAACCTTTTTTAATGTTTTTGCAAGCAAATAATGAGTTATTAAGCTTTTATCCCTATCTTAATGCTTATCAACGCATCAGCGATTATATACTAAAGTGTGTTACGCAGGGAATCTACGCGCTGATTGGTCAGCCACATGTTGCATAGAATGTCAACATGTAGCCTGAAAACGACCAGCGCATCTGCCTGTGCTAGAACACAGGCAGGCTGGAGAGTGTCTCACTCTTCTTCTATATAGAGTGAGACGCTATTATGTACTCTTGGTTAAAGGTATAGAAAGGCACTGTAAACCCTGGTTCATACTTGTCCTTAAAAACATTTTTGGTCGACTATCGTGAAGCATCGACTGAACTGTTATGTCTATTTTCTCTGCATATGAACTAAAATCGATCTCAACTAACTTGCAAAAAGTGGTTGGTTCATTTGGCTACGCAATTCTGTAGGAACTGCATAAAGACAAAACGATATGGTCCAGGCTAACGACGAGTATGAACCGGACTTAACTCAAACTAAAATTGTTTTAGTGTAAATCACTAACCAGGATATTTGTCACTGACTTTTTTTAGTACAAATGCTCAATGCTTGATAAGCCAATACATAATTCGAGGCTGAATGAACTATTCAAAAAACAGTTTGTCTAAGAAATAGGTTGATGTAGGCAAGAAGTACATAATAGTATCTTATGTAGACAGAAGACGAGTGAGACACTCTTTTGCCTGCCTGTGTTCTAGCACAAGCAGATGCGGTCGTCAATTTTAACCTACATGTTTAATTTTCGTTAAACAAGTATACGGCCAGTCAGACGCGAGCTGCTGTTGTGCTTTGCCTGACGTCTGTGCACGTGCACCAATCAGCACTCAGGCGGCCCGTGTAGCCAGTGCGGCAATTGCTGTCTGAGCAGACTCATGGGTTTAATTGAAGCACGTGCAGATTGATACACTGTTGGCGTCTGGCCAATAAGAACAACAGCTCACCTCTAATTGCCTGTACACTTGGTTAACGAAACTTGAATAAGCAGGCTGACAATGACAAACGCATCTGCCGGTGCTATAACATAGACAGGATAGTGTCTTACTCTTATTCTACAAGAGTGAGACACTATTATGTATACATGATGTAGCTAGTGATTTGAATAACAGTTAACAACCAATACTGATGAACTCATTGAATCATAAATGTGGTTAGCGGCAGCACGTAGAATTATTTGTATCATAAACAAGCAAGCTCGGAAAACACAAAATACTACATTGTAGAAACAGTAAGCCAGAATGAATAGAACAGTGTTAAAGGCAATGAACTGGTAACAGTAACAAGATTGAATTTTGAAAATGAATGAATTTTACTAATGAAAATAATTTTCAGAATTAGTAAATTAAAGTAAGAATCCGACATTGAAGAATGATAAAACAAAGCAGTGCGTTTATTATGTTCTTTGGCTGTTTGTCGATAACGCTGGCATTGGCTTCTGCCGAAATAATTTTCTATCATTTATGAATATTTTTTGACAAAACAGTGCTTAGTTTTTGCAATTGCTTTAATGTATTATATATAAATTTGCTTTTTCTTTGTCAGAAAATTCTTAAGAACATTCTTTGCAGTATAACAAATAAATTTTTGAGTTTTCAGATTGTCGTTTGTACAACCAACTATCCTGGAGACGTATCAAAAAATTACTTATGGATGAGTGAAGGGGAAAAGTTGGTGCTGACCGGCGAACCACAAGGCACAATGGTTCCAGTACGAAAAATAATAACGGGAGATGAAGGTTTGGTGCCAGCACATTGGGTACAGACGGAAGATGAATACCAACAAAGTCTAAAGGATAAACTTGACAGCTTGGCTTTGGCGCTACCAACATGTGAGTTGTTTCACTTCACATTTCGTTGGCACCGGCAAAAGATCTGTCAGCCTAACACTACTTAAGGGGAAGAACTATCTGTATATGTTTATATATTAAAAATTTAAGTTCGCTACAATTTAAAATTTGTTTAAAATTCAAGGTTGCAGCCCAGACGAAGGTGCATCGCAGATGTAAAAAATAAACCAAAGCTGTTAAATGCTTTTGACTAAATGTTCTTAAAAATTTAATTTTAAATGGAACTTGCGGAAGATAGGCGAAATGCAACCCCCTATTCCATGTACACAAAGTGCACATGGAATACACTTTCCCCACGTGCACACAGCTTCTTTCCACCCACAAAATTTTGTTCTTACGGATTGAGTTCTATACCATTCTATATCCTATGACAGATCTCAACCATATGTGGGTTAATCTCAGTAACAGGATTCAGATGCAAGCAATGTTTTGAAAAAACAATGTGTTTCGTAAGTATGTCCTTATTGTTTACAATTTCTACATACGTAACACAATAATGAGCACTTGGTAAGTCTCATTGTCTTGATTTTTAGCCGATGGAGACCTAAGTGGAAAGAGCTTAAAACATCAACCCCCAAAAACTTTGGCGGTAAAGGCTGCGCTTCACGAACCGCTGAAGCTAGAATTCATCAACGAGCACCAAAAGCAGCCAACAGAGGCATTTTTGATCAGGCATGGAACAATGATAAGTCCTTGCAAGGAAATTCAGTGCATTACGTCGCCGGAGAAAATTTGCGTCAGCCTTGATGATGTATTTTGTGACGACGCTGGTTACTATTCTGTCATATACAAAACGGACGATGGGTTCTCTATCGCTACTACAAAAGTGGAACTAGACGGTAATGAAAAGTTATTTTTTTCAGTTATATACTATAATATTTAGAAGAAATTGAGTGAAAAATGATTAAGATGCTAGGTATTATTGGCAAAAAACTATTTAGATTGCAAAACCAGCAGAATGAATAAGAGAGAGAAGGAATATGAAAACATTAAAGGGTAATTAATGTTCAAACAAATAATTAAATAAGCTTATAACTAAAAAAAACGCTAAGAGCCAATACACCATGTGGTGAATTTTAGCAAGAGTACATAATAGTGTCTCACTCTATATAGAAGAAGAGTGAGCCACTATCCTTACTGCCTGTGTTCTAGCGCAGGCAGATGCGCTGGTCGTTTTCAGGCCACATGTTGACATTTTGTGCAACATGTGGCTGGCCAATCAGCGTGCAGATTATCTGCGTAGTACACTTTAGTATATAATAGCTTATGCGTTCAAAAGCACTAGGATAGAGATAAAACGTTGACAACCAATTTTTAATACATAAGTTAGCTGTCAAAACATCACAAAAGATTTGCAAAAACCTTTGTGAACATTTTGACAAACTTTCAGGAAAAATATTTTAGAAACTTTCAAGAAAATGAGAAAAATTTGTATCTCAAAAGTTTCTTATCCGATTTTGCTGAAAGTTAGTCAAAATGTAATGTTCACAAAAGTATTTGCAAACCTTTTGTGATGTTTTGACACCTAAATTATGTATTAAAAATGACTTATTAATCTTTTATCTCTATCTTAATGCTTATCAACGCATCTGTGATTATATACTAAAGTGTGTTACGAAGAGAATCTACGCGCTGATTGGCCAGCCACATGTTGCACAAAATGTCAACATGTGGCCTAAAAACGACGAGCGCATCTGCCTGCGCTAGAACACAGGAAAGAATGAGAGAAGGAGAGTTAGGCCGGGTTCACACTGGCACTTGCACAAGCACAAGCACAAGCACAAGCACAAGCACAAGCACAAGCACAAGCACAGCCGGTTCACACTGCAGTAAATTCTGCACAAGCACAAGCACAAGCACAACGCTTGTTCAAAAATTTTATCTTTTGCACAAGCACAGCCAATCAGCGTAGAGATTTTGCAGCTGTCCGTTTGTGTATAGTCATAAATGGCGCAAAACTAAATGGAAAAGTGTGATTTTGCGGAGATAACCCTTGTCGAAATGGATCTTATATTTACTAAAGAATGTATTGCGTTCATTTTCTCTTTCTTTCCTTTAATTTTGGTTCGTTTCATCTTGAAAATCAAATTGCGTTTTAGCTTTATTTTTGCCCCTCTTTATAGTTTTTCTTTTTTCCATAGAATAGTACGAGAAAGTTTCAAAATTGCGAAAATTTTAGCCCAAAATTTTGAAACGATAACGAGACTTCTGAATTGAAAAAACGTTACACTGGCGCGCTTTAATTTGATTGGCTTGGCTTGTGCTTGTGCAAGTTCCAGTGTGAACGCCCAAGCGTCGTGCTTGTGCTTGTGCTTGTGCTTATGCTTGTGCTTGTGCCTGTGCTTGTGCTTGTGCTTGTGCAAGTGCCAGTGTGAATCCGGCCTTAGTGATAAACATCTTCTCAACTGTACATAAAATATGGGCAAAATGATGAGTTCCGTATAAAAAATATTAATTTTAGAACAACCTGAAGCAGCAACAGAATCAGATTATCGATACGGAAAGCCGTCAACCCCAGGACCAGAAAAGGCTGGGATTCAACCGGTTTTCTGGAAAAAGCCCAATAACGTGATTGCGGGTGTCGGAGACATGGTCAGCTTCGAATGCAAAATACTGGCAAACCCAGAACCTCGAGTAAGTTGACCTGTAAAAATAGTCATCAGGTGTTTACAGCAGGATAAGTTTTTAAACACCTAAACTTAATTTAAAGCATAAAGTTTTAAAACGTATTATATCTGGCTTTTAAACTACTTAATGCCTTCAGTATACTAGCTTAACTAATAAATTATAGTTTAAGAAGTAGCGAGAAATATGCATCAACTGTTAAAGCCTGTGCTTACTGAGTTTATAAGAACCTATTTTTATACACATAGATAGTAATATGGATACAACTACAATAAATCGCACCAAATTCCATGTTTAAGAACGTTGACAAAAACTTTTACGACAACTTTATTATTGCGACTTTATTGCATTTACTTAACCAAAAGTGAACTTTTTGCAGGTCAGTGTCTATCGAGGGAACGACTTTATCGAAACTTCCGACCGAGTGCATTTTTGCACTGCTCAAGATGGATTTCTTTACACAATGGTGTTAATTCTGGACAATATCAGCCCAAAAGAAGCTGGTGTATATACTTTTGTTGTAACCAACGAGCTGGGTACAACATCTCACACAATAATGTTAGATGTGACAGGTAAAGCGAAACTTTCGAAACTTTTTTCTTTATTTATTATTGTAATCAGCTAACTTACACAAAATGATGTGTTAAAATGAATACGCTATGTTAGTCATTATTTTTGTTATGTATCACTTAATTTGACTGGTTATTCATTACTGAAAATTTATGACAGGATAGGCTTAAATCGAAACATTTTCAATGCTTTTTACATTCAGATCAATAGAAAGCAAAGCAAACTATGTCACTATTTAGATATTGAATCTCAAGAAAGAGAAAATATTCTTCCTAACTCAAGTCCGGCAAAAATAACGGTCCCACCGGAAAATCAAGAAGTCCTTTCTGGTCAGGATGTCACGTAAGTGATTTTTTACGAAAGTTGACTAATCCGATGCCAAAGCAAAAAATTATCTTGAAGCAACGACGAAAAAATTGCTGAGTGAGTCGTGGTTGCCTATATTATGAGCCTTGAGGGTCAATTTGCACAGAAAATACATAAAACGCCGCCCTATTTTTTGGATTTTGAATGCAAATCATAATTATTAAAGCAAAAAGGTTCGAGATGGGCCTATATTTTAACAAGAGCCTCTATTTTAAAAAATTTTCTATTTTTTTTTTTTTTTTTTAACCCCCCACATTTTTTAAAAAACCCCAAAATCCTCAGCCCCCTCTTCTTAACTTATAAATTTCCCCATCCCTAAAAAATTAAAAATCCTTTTCCCACTAAATCCCTATAACAAAACCTTTTTCTCCGGCCCCAATTCCACAACCAAACCAATAAAATTGCCCCAAGCCCCGCGCGCTGGGGGATAAGAATCTTCATCGCGAACTACCCCAAAATACACGGGCGCCCGGGAGGCTCAGTAAGGACTCCAAAACCTACTTCATGCCATTACTCAAAACAATATCTCTAATCCCGACCCCGGGGAACCAGGCCGGACGCAAATAAAAAAAAAAATGCCCCAAACTACATTTTCTACACACAAAAATATTTTCTACACTTTCTTACAACCTCATCATCCATTCAAAATATTTAAACAACCACCACATTTACAAAAAACCCCCCCGGCGGCAACACAGACACCAATAAAACCCACAGAAAGACAAACAGCAGAATTAAAAAATAAAAAAAATTAAACAAATACAAAAAATTAATTACTGGTGAGCAGATCAACCGCGTTTAGTAGCATACTGTGCATATCTACTAAGCATCCAATTTCGGATCCGAATGTTGGTGGTTATATCCCACTCCTTACTTGTCTATTTTACATGCTGCAGCAGTTTCACGCAAAAAGGTTACGTGAAGGTATTGTTGGAAAACTGGGTACATTTTTTCGGACTTGAAAGTTAAAATAAACATAAGTTTGTCGCTGTCAATTCTGATGGACAAACCTAAGGTTGAAATTATGACGCAATAAAAATTGTACTACCAAAAACACATAAACTATCCTAAGTATTCTCAGTAGGCAGAAATAAGAAATAAGCAATATGAAATAGCAATTATTAGATAGGAAATAAAAATTCACATATTATATACATATATTCGTAGGCGTGAAAATTGTAAGACCATGAAGTAAGAAATGTCTAAATAAGAAATAAGCCCCACGAATCAAATTTGAAGCTGTTATTTGATTGGATGAGACAAAAATTGAGCGGGAAGTCAGATATAATAAAGCCCGATTCACACGTTTTTGCCGCTGCGATTTTGACGCAAAACGCAAGAGGCAGGGTGCCGCACAAAAAACGCAGTGTCTGAACAAACGTTGCGTCTCGCGAACTATTTTGCTGCGTCTTTACTTTTTTAGAAATATGACGAACAGTTTTGCGAATATTGTTGAAACCAAAACGCACTAAAAACGCAGACCGAATCGCAGTCTGGCGTTTAAAACGCTGCGGAAAAATCAAGACGCATGCATTCCGCACTGAAATTGCTGCGTCTGTTCAGTTCAGACAGTGTGTTTTGCCGCAGCGGCTAAAACGCTGCGGCAAAATCGCAATAATCGCAGCGTCTGAATAGGCCTTAATATTTCCCACATTTTTATGTGCCTACAGGCTACAGTACTGCTACAATAATTCCTATGGTCTGAATGTAAGGTGCACTAGTGACTGAGGCTGGAATTCACAACCTAACACTAACACTAAAGTTTTCCTTAAGGTAGCGCTCAGCAACAAAACTCATGTTCGGCGCTAAGCTCTTGCAATAAGTAGCAATACCACTTTAATTGTACATCAAAGAGACTTCAAAAAAACCTATTTACAATACAGTTCAGCACTTTAATGTGAATGTGTCAAATTTTATGACCATGTCGAATTTTCTATTCACACTAATTTTGTTTTTGACCTAGCTCAGCGAAACTTTAACCGATTTTGACAATCTTGGTATCGTTAAAAAGATCTTTCAAAAATCTAGACGTCAAATGTCTTCGATTTTCGATTCCGATTATTGATTTTTCAAAAAATCGATTTTTCCAAAATCAGTTGTGTTTGAGCGGCTACAAAAAGTGCTGAGAGCCAAAAATTTAAAATCGAAAAAATTCGACGTCTGCATTTATATTCTTTCTTTCATTGTGCAAAATTTCAACTCGATCCCAATTGGCAGCAGGGAGCTAGATCAAAAAAAAGTAGTCGACTTCGCTGCGCAAAAATGTGAGGTTTGCCCACATGTTTCACTTTTTAAAAAATTAGACCTTTCCTAGACCTGCATAGTTCCGTTGAAAAAGTTACCAAAAGCCATACTCAATTTTTTAGGAAATTAAATCAAAAATTTTACATTTTCGAAGACTTATCAGCTTTTTAGGTTTTTCGTTTTTTATTTGCTATTTTCCCGGCTAAATAACTCAGCAAAGCTTTAACCTTTTCTTATGTTTAATACATCATTTTAAAGCTAAGAAACCGCGTATTTCAGTGATATGAGCAAGAGTACATAATAGGAAGAGTATGACACTCTTCCTATTATGCCTAGCAGCGCGCGTCCAATGCGCAGCGCGAAATAGGCCTTTTATGTACGGTTTTGAGCAGGGGTACCCCTCCCTCAACTGAAGACCCCGTACTCAACTGAGGGAGGGGGTACCCCCTACTCAGTTCGATACCCCGTGCTCACTGAGGGGGGTACCCCCCCCCTCAACTCAGCACCCCGTCTTCAGTTGAGGGGGGGGGTACCCCCCCCCCTCATTTCACGCCACTGACAACGTCTTTGCGCTACCCCCCCCCCCTCAGTTCAGTACCCCGTCTTCAGTTGAGGGGGGGGTACCCCCCCTCAGTTCAGCACATCAACAAAAGTCCTTGTCAGTGTCTTGAAATGAGGGGGGGTACCCCCCCCCTCAACTGAAGACGGGTGCTGAGTTGAGGGGGACCCCCCCCCTCAGATGAGGACGGGGTCTTCAGTTGAGGGGCGGACCCCCCCCCCCTCACAACCGTACATAAACGGGCTATTTCGCGCTGCGCATTGGACGCACGCCCGTAGGCATAATAGGAAGAGTGTCATACTCTTCCTATTATGTACTCTTGATATGAGTAATCAGTTTATATTAAAACAAAAATTTTTATGCTGCCGCTACAAAATCGTCCAAAAAATATTAAAAAAAAATTTTATCGCAATATGCACATCAAATGAAAGCTCTTTGTATTCTGAACAACTTTCCTTCAAGACATTATGGTCAAAAATGTCGCTGAAAAAAATTAAACGCCAAAGTCGGTTCTTCTGAGCGCCACCTTAAAAGCTAGTGATACACTTAACTTTTGGCTCAAAACACTTAAAATGTTAGTGTTACAAGCCCAAATTTAAGTGTTTCACTAACTTTTTACTTTAGTGTTAGTGTTAGGTTGTGAATTCCAGCCTGAGTAGCAGACGTCTGCATCCCAGCCAACGGGCCGGGCTGGGCCTTCACACAAATCTAAACCGACCGGGCCAGTCCGGGCCAGGAAATACATATAACGGGCCGACGACCGAAAATAACGGGCTGGATCCCACCCGTGACGAAAAATTTAGGCCCTTGCAGGCCTTTACTCATTAACCCTTTGACGCCCAGAGTGTCTCTCCCTGGGTAGCCACACTGTGACACCTTCCAGTTATTTGGTCATTGCTCGAGCTACGTGCGTCGTAGAGAGCTCATGAAACCACCACAATTAAGGGTCTAGGACGCACCGTTTTTTTAGTTATAAGCGCTCAAAAATGAAAGTTTGTGAAAACACAGCAACCGTGCGCCTATCATAGTTGACTGCTAAAAATAAACTACAATTTCCGCTGTATCTGATGCTCAAAAATTAGACTGCCAGAGTTGCAATTAAATATCATAATGAGGCTGTAAAGAAAATATTACTTTTACGATGAAAAAAGTACAATTTTCACATTGCTTAATCAAGTATAGGTTTTGTTGTGTGGCATCAGGACTAAAATTGGGCCTCTAAATGCAAAGATCTGCGATTTCTGAAAAAACGATTCGAAAATCAGTTGACTACAATAAGCTAGCCAAGCTTTATAGCCCCCGATAAGGCATCCACCATGTGGGGTGCCTGAGGTTCTCAGTGCGCGTCAAAGGGTTAATACACAAAAAACACAGATTTTGATTATACATTTTTTAAAAAACAGCGTTAGGTGCAAAAAACTGAGTTGAATGTAAATGTCCGCAGTCTTGGCAAAACCTACCTAGCGAAGTTTTACATTAATTAGGATTTAGTTAAAACAATAGTGTGTATACATTTTAGTATAAAACACTTACCTATATTGCGTATAAAAAGTAAAAAATCCACTCCACAAAGCGCATATACGAAATAAATATTATATATGGAAATTGTACATATATGTACGTACGCGGAAAGGTCTGCAAGGCGTATATATGACATGTACGCTCACAAATACGCAACAGAAAAGACAATAAGCAGCATATAAGGCATGGCTTATATGCAGTCGTTGTAACGCGCGCTATTGCCAAATACGGAGCGCCTAAATTCTTATTATTTATTTTTTAAGTTCAATGGAATTTGTATCTCAAAAATAAGGCTGAAATAATAGAAGCTTATTTCTACTTTTGTGTCTTATTTTTACCGTGAAAATGCTCCCTTATTTTCAAAATATGCCCATATTTTTTTTCTAGTTCCTTATTTTTTATTTCTGCCTACAGGGAACCAGTCGTTACCAAGTAATATAATAACTCACATTTAAATACACCAAGTGGGAAAATGATACATTTAGTATCAGCATAACCACTGTACTATTGAAACAACTAAAAAACTTCGTTCGTTCTAAATTCGAAGTTTCAAACCTATTCCTGAAACTCTGCAACAAAAAATACTTACCACAGTTTTTGACGTTTTTGCAGCTTTTGGTAATAGTAGAGCCTGCCTACTTTGCCGTTGTTTTTGGTTCAAGTCCTTCCTTTAGAGACTGTACTAAATTGTAGCTTTTCTATTTTTTTTCAAATTATTGAAGTCCAAATTGGACTTCGATCCTAACTTATCTCGTGAAACTTATCTCAAGTCACACTGCTTACCATGAGCTAACAGGAATATTTAGTCAATGACAATTTTTTATTTGAATCATACCCTAAAAATTACGTTTTTCCTGTTGCGCCATAGGGCAACAGGTACTTTATAGATGGTTTGTAAAGAATTTGCCAAATCTGTACATGGACACACGTACCAGATATTTTGGGTTGGTTGAACTTCCGGAGTTAAATAACAGTGGAAGGGCAGGTACCTGGATGTGCACTGCTTTTTCCAAAAATTCTGCCCTTTATCAGATCAAAAGTTAGTTATCTTGGCGGAATCGAACCGCCATACAATCGCTGCCCGGATGCTCTACTGTCTAAGCTAAGCGGCTTAAAATACAAACAAGGCATGCAAGTTGAATGGAGGCGAATCAAATTTATTTCGCGTCGGAAGGAGGTTTAGTTATCTAAAATTTGTTCGGGTCGGTAATATTGAGTTTAGTGAAAGTTTTTAGTTTTATTAGCAACTAAAACTGGAAGAATTAGTGAATGTTTAAATTTTTTTGCCGTTGTTCAATTCAAAGCAATTTTGCGTCTGTTTTTGTACAAATAAACAACTTACATTTTATATCATTTTTTCTGCATTTTTAATGTGATTATTAAATCTGTATTTTAATAAAACTAATTACGCGTATCCTTCTGTTTAAAATGCTTTCAAATAATCATTTGATTTTCATCTTAATTTTTTCATTTCATCATGATTTAGGCAGAGTGTCATACTCATTCAATGAATGACGCACTTTTGAAATAGTTGATAGTTACTTACTTTGGTTTGCGATCAGTTTTCTGCACAACAAGCCTAAGGTTGTAAAACGTTCACTTCTCACTCACTGGATTACTTTTGCATTAAACTTTTGCTTGATCCAGCATTGATATAAGTAAATTAAAATTTTACCTACCAAACAACTTATTACAAAGTTGGTTATATACATTTACAACAGTACCGCTGCACAACAAACTGACAAATTCCCCAATTTACAATTCCAGTCACTTGAAAATGAAGATATAATTGAAACATTGATAACATTGAAACATTGTTTTTGTCACTACCTGACGTAATCTTAATGATTGATTTGTAAATTTAACGACTATGAAATTTATTTTAATGACATTAGGTAATATAATGAAATATTGTGGTTAACCTTGTCCCAGGGTTCAACACTGTTAGGTCTGCGCCCGGTTTCATAAGAGATCAGTTGCGATTCATTAGTAACACAGATGTAAGCTAGAAAATTAGTTATAATTTTTTACGTATCATTTCAGTGGCTTCAAAATTTCACTAACATTTGCAACTAATGAATGACTTCAAGTTATGCGTATTTTTTACCGGGTAAGTCAACTTTTATGAAAGTTTAAACACACCTTATGCAACATACTGGCGACCTGTCAAAGAAGTTTTTAGCAAAAATATTGTGCAAACGCGAAGTTATACTCCATGTTCGATGTTGAATCAGTTTTACTAATGAATCGGGATTCATCCTTTATGAAACCGGGCCCAGATCTTAATTAGTGATACTTTGCTATTGCAGGTTTGATGCTTATGTCAGCGGATGGCCACGACCAGAAGTCATCTGGCTTAAAGAAGATGAGGAAATTGATCCTAGTAATCCTGAGTCGAAAGCAAAAACACGATATGATTCGGTCTCAGGCTCTGTTTCATTGGTCATTCACAAAGTTTCCTTTAGTGACGACTGCCAGTATTCGTTAGTGGCTGAAAATATGGCTGGTGTTGACCGTGCATTTTTTGAACTAATAGTTGAAGATTACCCAGGTACTAATTTTTAAAACTGCTTGCTCTACATAACTACTTAATTGTTACGCTGTTTGAAACTACTAAAAAGTATATATACTTAAAGAGCTTTACTAACATTACAATGCTTTTGTCTATGCTTAGGTCAAGTGTTAAATGCAAGCTACTAATTGTTTGAATATAATAATTAGCTTGGCCTGTAATGTTATGAACATGCTTATTTACTTACCTGCTTGTTTACAAACATGCTTGGATTTACGCAAAGTTGAACTCGCACATCACATTTTTGACTAACCTATTTTTGAAAGTGAGCAAAACGTAAATGCTAAGGCAATCAAGTTTGAATCGACTCTTATTTTCAGTCTTTGAAGAAGAAGACATTTCCACTGGGTTGCAACCGCGAAAAAAACGCCTTAAAAAGAAACGTCCTTGCCGCCAACCCTCGACGGAGTCTGAAGACACTGAATCTCCAGCAGAGCTGCCACCAGCCAGACGAACCTCACGCTACCGCTATCGCCGAGTCTACGAGAAGAGTTCCGACGTTGCTGCGGACTTGCCACATCTCCACCCGCCAAAATTCGTCATTCCGCTGGCCGACATTGAGGCCGAAATTGGCAAAGAAGCAAGACTGTTTGCTCAAGTGTCAGCTGACCCTGAGTCAGAGATAACGTTTTATATTAACGGCTGTAGCATTGTCCCAGACAATCAAAAGTATTCCATTCAGGTAACCCCACAGGGACTTGCCACCCTTATCATTCACAATGTTGCAGCATTTAATGACGCAGAATATGCCTGCTATGCGCAAAACGTAGCTGGAGAAGCGTGGTCGTATGCAGATGTTTTTGTGGTTCCTCCAGGTTTGTTTAAAAAATGGTCTCTTATCCAAGACGTAAAGTGAGGTTAACTTGCATGTAATTTGGGTGCATGTTAGTAATGTGTGCCTTGTGATTTTTTGTTTACTTCTACAAACTGCTTTGCCAGTAAAAACATGCTTGTCAGCTCACATAGCTTGAAATTTTTTTAACAATTTGTGACACAAAATATCAAAATTTTCACACTAAAAATCAGCGACACAAACATCTTTTAGGCAATGTTATTTAATACTGTTTATTATTTTAATATTTGCAGAACCAAGTCAAGACGAAGAAAAACCCTCAACTGTTTCCGAAGAGGAGGTAAAGTTTCTTAGAGCATTTTATAAAAGCAATTTTACGTATGATATCTTATATAAGTCACAGCTTTTCATGCATAATGTATCTTGCTGTTTTTCAAGTAAATCAAATTTGAAAATCAAATTCCGACACTTTTAGTCATTCCTTTATTTACTCGAATTATATATAGTATATATATGCTACTGGTCTCAGTCAAATTTTAAGTGAACTAAATCAATCACAACTGTTTTTTGTTCTTACCTCTTATGCTGATCCGCTTACTGTTGATATATTTTAGGTTAAACAGCCAGCTGAAGAAGAACAACCAAAACCCAAGCCTGACAAGAAGAAAGATAAAAAACCAGAAAAACCAGAAGAAAAAGGGCCAGAAAAGAAACCAAAGGAGGAAAAACCAAAAAAAGAAAAACCGATTGAGAAAAAACCAGATGAAGCAAAACCAGCTGAAACTCCGGAAGAAATAGAAGAAACAGTATTTGAGGTTTTTGAAACCACAACGGAAGTCACAGAAGAGTCGACCGAGGAAAGAGTGGAAATAGAAAGACGTGAAGAAAAAGCGACGGAAAAGGAAGAAGAGAAAAAAACAAAACCTGAAGAAAAGAAACCTGAAAAGCAAAAGCCAGCTGAGACAAAAGAAGTCGTAGAAGAAACCACATCCGAGGTTACAGAAACTGTCGAAGAAGTCATTGAGGAAGCAATCCTAGAAGAAGCAGAAGTAAGGCCTGAAATGCCAATTAGTTTCGACGAAACTCCAATTTTGGCTGGTTTCCAGCCACCAGAAGAGCCAAAGAAAAAGAAAAAACCCAGTAAAAAAGAAACAGCCACTGAAATGCAAGTTGTGAAAAAAGAGCAGGAATTGAAAACATCAGAAACTATTGTGATGTCAGAAACTGCTGAAGTCAGTGAAACCATTTATCCGGGGCAAGATGTTGAAGCAGAATTTGTGCTGCAAACAGAAACAGAAGAGCTAATTCCTCCTGAAGATGCGTCTGCAGCATTGAAGCTGAAACCAAAAGAACAACCTCCTGTGAAGCCTAAAATGGAAGTCACTGAGGGCCAGAAGCTTCAGATTAAAACCAGGGCCAAGAAGCCACCCAAAGTGGTTAAATGGTACAAAAACGGTCAGCTGGTGAAGTCTTCCAAAAGAACAAAAATGACTAAGGAAGGTGAATACATGGTGTTGACCATTGAAGAGACGACACTAGAAGATACCGGAAGTTACAAGGTCGTCTTCGATGAAGAAGAAGAGACCACAGAAGTCACCGTATCAGGTAACGAATAGGCCTTGTAAAAAAATATCACGCAATTATTATATATAATCCCTATTATATAATTATTATATATAAGTTTTTGTAATGAATTAATTTATGAATTAAAAAAAAATTGAGAACAGCCATAACTTCCTATCATAATGATGGGTACAACACTATTATATGTAATATCACAATACTAATATTATAAAAAAAATTTATTATATAAATATCAGAATTTTTTCTTACAAGCTCACTGTACTCTTGCTTGACAAATTAGGGCCCCGTCAGTAACATACTGAACTAATCTTGCTTTTAAGTAGAATATAAATAGCAGTGTAAACGGTTTGGAAAACTCAGATGTTTAGTTTTAGTCCAAGCCCATCCTGAATAACACTGAATTAAAAAAGGTCTACACTTACACATACACTTTAGAAATTAGTTCGACATGTCATGACCGCAACAGAAATGCTTCAATCTGAGGTTTAGAAATTAATTTTAGACCGTTCAGTCAGGCTAAAACACGTGTCATCTAACAAAATAATGTATTGACCTTATTTGATCCTTAAATTGCGGTTGCAACTTAACTATTCTGTTTTTAGAACTAAAACCAGAATTCGTCGGCCCTCTAGATGATATTATCATTGAAGTGGGAGATACTTTGGAACTCATGTGTGAAGTGTCTGATGTAAGTTTTTAGTTTTTCAGTTTTTATTGTTTCGTGTTTGTTTTCGAAATATTTTTTTAAAGCTTTTGGCATACATCTTTCGAACAGATAATTAAAAGTTACACTATAAAATAGCCCTAATATTCAGCTATAATTTGAGATATAGATCTTCCAAATCGGTTAATATTGTCATAAGAAACAACAGAATAACTGGGGGTACCGGTGAGTTATATTCGTTTAATCCACGTAATATAACGCGGATTAAATCTCTATGTAAAATGCAGCGAATTGACAAAACACATTTTTTTGAATCATTGAGAAAAAACCCAAAAGACCGCCCCCCCCCCCCCCCCCCCCCCCCCCCCCCCCCCCCCCCCCCCCTGAGTAAAGTTTTGGAACGGAAATTTTTTAATCTGACTAATTTTAGTTCAGTTGACAGTTTAATCCGGTGGTAGTTTAGGAACGGGATCGGACTAGAAAGTTTAGTCCGCTGATAGTTTAGGAATGGGTTCGAACTAAAATTAAGCCGCAGACTTATTTTAACTTGTTTAGTCCGTTTAGTTCGATTTTTCATTCCAAAACCTCTAACTGGAATAAGTCCAGTCCGTTTAATCCAGTACAGGAATAGAATCTGTTAATCAATTCAATTGAATCAATCAAATATTGAATTAAAAGTTAATTGATGATGTATTTGATAACAATTAATCGATAATTTTATACTTTTAATGGAATATCGAATATAATTATATTTTCAGGAGACATATACTGCAGTATGGTACAGAGACGATGAAAAACTGGTACCCACTGAAACGAGAGTGATTCAGCAAGAAGGAACCATGTGCAAGCTCACAATCAAAAACGCAACACTCGAAGACTCCGCCACTTATTCTTGCCGTGTGGGCAAAGAAGTCACTACCTCTGTGGTCCAAGTTCTGGGTATAATGATGTGCATGCTGCGATACATCTTTGTTGCATGTTTTACTTGGGTTATTTCTAGTTTATTACGGTTGTTACAAAACTGTCCATTTCAATGACGCTTTATAGTGATTGTTTGTTTTCAGTTTTTAATTGAGTAACTGGATTAAATTAGATTGAACTAGCATATTCTTATACAGAACTAGGCGTATTTTTTTGTTCGACGTATTTGCCGCTCCACAATCATGCTTGAAAACTTCATTTCAAAGCCAACACGCTAAACGGACTCAAGTTTTCGGGTCATTAGCCAGTTGACCATCGAACGGACTCAACTGTCGTAGCTAATTTTAATTGGAGCCACCCGTCAAACTTTGAGACTAATAAAAATTTGGTACTGTCTTGTTATTATGGATAGTACAGTCTATCTATATAATCCAGCTAATATAGTAAACGAAATGCTTTCAGTTTTGCACTATGCAATGCATAGTATGCATGTACTAACATATGATGAACCGTTTTTTTAATTAATTGCTAACGTATGCTAAATAGTTTTTGAATAATTACTCATTTTATGTAATAATGCTTCTTATGGACTTTTCGGCTTTGTTTTTCTTTTTCGGGAACTTTACACGTTCATTGTTTTACGAATTTCTAGTTAATATATACTTTGAACTTGCGCTATTCAGTAGTGAGTTTAAAGTATAACTGTATTTCACGAATTTCTGGTTTCACAGTGTTACATAAGCTGATTTTGAATTCATTTTGAAAAATTACTGCAATTTTTCAAAACAAATCTGAAAACTAATGGGCCATACCTTTACCAGATTGAAGGTTTATGTTAATTGCACTAAACAATATAACTTTAAAATGACATTACAAAATTTTCATCATCTTTGCTAAACGGACTTTATATTCTAGCGGTAGTCTAGGAGCCTTGTCCAAAATAGATTGAGCAGATTTTCAACTAAGTCCTGTATTTTGGATTAACGTTTAGGATTTAACTTGCCTGCTAAATTCAGCCGATTTATCAGATTTAGCGTTAGCTAAATTTGATCCTTATTCAAAATACGCGTCGGATTTACTATGGTGTCGGATTTAACCTAAATTTTAAGTCCTAATCGAAAAATTCAATTTTTTTAAATCCACAAAATCCTAGGATTGAAAATTGCACGCATTTTATAGCCGAGTTAAATCCCCGTAAATTGATGGGGATTTACCGGATTTAGCAAATGGGTTGCCCTCATATTTACGTTTGTAACCTTAGTTTGCTTCCACCGTTTTGGTGTTTAATACACTGTTCGATAGCTCAGGAATTAGGCTTTATTAAGTTATTTTCGAAGTTATTTTCCAACTATTTTGAAACAAAATGACTATAATGTAAGCGCTCGTCACATATAAATCATGTTCATTATATATACAGAATATTATGTGACAGGTATAATACCTTGCTCAGTAGGCATATCCGCCAATCAAAACGGGGTGGACATTGCATGGGATCCTAGAACAACCAATACCTAAATAACAAGACAAACCTACTAGTGACAAAAGTGCGATAGTTTTTATTGTGGTGCTATTACTATCGTAATTTCTGATGTTTTTCTCAGTTTTTACGTTAAAAGTCTATATCTTTTAATCCCAACAAAGTTCTAACACCGCCAGAGTTTATAAATTCCTATAAAGCAGCTAGACACAATTGTGGTAGTCCAACGGGTTAACTTTTTTATGTCCGCTCACCGAAAATATGGCGACTCGACATGAGTCAGTAACCTGATTTAGACGCTAGAAATGGCTGTTTCAGCAAATTCAGTTTTTTTAGTCTTTTAGGCCCGATTCCCACTGCACAAAAATAGGAAATAAGAAATAGGAAATAAGAAATAATAGGCAAAAATAAGAAATAAGAACTTGAATTAAGAAATAAAAAACAAGAAATAAAGCCTTGTGCGTTCACATTACAGAAATAAGAAATAAAAAGTAGAAATAAGAAACATGCCCGTCCAATCACAATTATCGCTGTTATTTAATTAGATATGGCAAATTTTGAGCGGCAATTTAAATTTTTTGGACCCGTTCTACTAGTTTCAGGTCCATTTAAAGAAGACCTTGTCACATTTTCAAAAAAGAAAAAGAAAAATAACAGCATGGCAAATTATTGTTCAACTTTCCTCTTTTTTCAAGTAGAAAGCGACGTCTTGGATAAAGTTTTCTTCACAGAAATTAAATATCTAAAATGTGCTCGTTGCCCTTCGTTGTTTAAATTCAATGAAAATGAGCAAAAATTAAGTAAAATTAATTTATTTATACTAAAAGACAAAAATATATACCCTAAAATACGTAACAATACTACCATAACTCATATTTTTGACGTACGTATAGAGCATTTTTGAATAAGCCAATCCGCTAAAAAGAAGGCGTGGCTTAGGTTTTCGCGCTCTAGCAAACGTCTCTGAATGGTTAAATCCTTATTTCTTAATTATTAAGTTAAAATAAATGTAACCTTTTATTTCAGAAATAAAGTTTGTTATTTCTGAAATAACTAACTCTTATTTCACAATGGGAATGCATCTTTATTTCTGAAATAAGGCATTATTTCTTATTTGTGGCTTCTTATTTCTCATTTCTGCCCAATGGGAACCGGCCCTTAGTATTAGTTTTTTTGTACATTGACTGAATGTTACAAAGATAGAAAATTAAGTTCAGATAAATATGTTGCAAAAGTAGTAAAAACAGTTGTTTTTAAAGCTTTACCATTATTCCTACCATATATAAAAAAACTCGCCCGCCATGCATGGACGTAGGAGGGTGGAGGTTGGGGGGTGTTCACCTCCCACCCCAGACAGGTGCTTCAACCCCCCCAGAATATTTGAAGGTAGCTGACGACTCAAAATTGGTGGCTCATAAAGCTTAAATGGTGGCTCACGAAAGCACAGGAAAATGGGTAGAAAAGTACATCCCCCCGACTCCCCGGTGCCTTTTTCCCCCTCCCAGGGCGAGTGTGCCACAGTATGTGCTTTGTAGGTCACTCAAACCATTTTATGTGAGCGGACAGAAAATAAAATTGCTCACAGTCAGTTTTCGACTTCACATAAGGTCACACTGACTAGTGACTGTCATAAAAATTGCAATACCAAAAGTGCAATTTCTGAGCTTTTGATTTGATGTTGAACGGTCAAAAAAGTTTCCATAACCAAAGCTACAAGCGGAAATGCTTAATGACCTGGGCCCAATTTATCGAAGCAAAATGTCAACGATAAACATAACACGTAATTATAGGACAAATGTTCGTCGTTGAAAAACAAATGTTTGTCGTTGAAAAACAAATGTTCGTCTTTGAAAAACAAATGTTCGTCGTTGAAAATGCTCGTCGTTGAGAAAACAAATGCTCGTCGTTGAAAAACAAATGTTCGTCGTTGAAAAACAAATGTTCGCCGTTGAAAAACAAATGTTTGTCGTTGAAAAATTTTTAACGACGAACAATTTCAACGACAAACTTTTAACGACAAACATTTGTTTTTCAACGACGAATATTTGTTTTTCAACGACGAACATTTGTTTTCCAACGACGAACATGTGCTTTTTCAACGACGAACACTTTCAATGACGAACATATTGTTTCGATAAATTGGGCCCTGAATGCGCAAAGCAAAGTTGTGCAGAAACAGTCTGAAAGTGTTATCCAAAGTTCAGAATTTAGCAGAGTTAGTTAAAACGCTTATCGAAAATTGTTTGGATTTATTGGATTTATCGGATTTAGGCTCGCGGTAAATCCGCTAAAACCTGGAATTTTGACTAACAGATTTATCAGCGCTACATTTGCTAAATCAAATCCGTTAAATCAATACAGGTAAATATATATATATATATATATATATATATATATATATATATATATATATTATATATATATATATATATATATATATATATATATATATATATATATATATATATATATATATATATATATATATATATATATATATATATATATATATATATATATATATATATATAGATATATATATAAATCGATAAAAGGGTAGGAATAGGTTTAAACTAGAATAATTATGCCGATAATTTTTTTAACTAATTCAGTCCGTTTAGCTTGTTATTTCTATTACTAATCTGCCTGTTTAGTCAAGGCTTTGGTAAAAATTCACATTCGCAATTTTTTCTTTTGTTAAATGTATTAGAACTAGGTACCACACCCCCCCCCCCCCCCCCCCCCCCACACCCCCCCCACCCAAGTTTTCACATTATACAAAAGCAATATTTATTAAGCTTAAAATGAATGTTAAAATATTGTGTTACCCTCCCGAAAGTCGGGCAAGTTTGCTATTTTAAATTTCAGCCCCCCCCCCCAGAAGACGTTACATGTATGTACTCTTAAATAAACTAATTTGTGTTAATCAAAACTCAATATGTTAATAAAATAGTCAAAGTAAAATACAACTTACGAGTTAAAAGATAGCTAATAAGCTGAATATTTAACTAAGAGTCAAAACAATCAAAAAATAAGTAATGACTAAACTAAAATAATTAAATTACATATAGTTATTTATTGAAGAAGTAAATTTTAGCAAAATGTGTATTTTTCGGTGACGGGATTCTCTATTACTTTCGAAGCTTCTTCTAGTTTCATTTGTTATAGACAAAACACAAGGTAAGCATTCCAAAATAATTGCAGGTCCACATGAAGCTTGTGATGTGAATGCTGTTTTATATTTTGTAATGTTTGATATTTTGCAAAAAAGACCTCACTTTTTTCACTGCCGTCAAACTTAAAAAACTTCAAATTGTCATGTCAATGAACACCCTTTTACTCTTAGTCATCCTATTTTCTTGCATTGTTTAAGGTGTTTTTCGCGGTGATGGTACTCTTTGGTAAGTCCCGATGTGACTTTAGATTTTTTTATTTAAACAAAGCATAGTAAAGTCACTGTTAAGTCCACTGGGTTAGTATATATAGAGCAATA
>JASANF010019521.1:0-11623 GCA_030248245.1 Trissonchulus sp. WLG1_4
GTAGTTGGGTGGGAGAGGGGAGTTTAAAAAAACCCCCCCCCCCCAATTTTGATCCCAGGGGCGAAGGGGGTTTCACCCATACATGTTAAGTAATCTAAATTTTGGGAGAGGCCTCCGGCCAATTTTTGGAAACCCTCCCCGGGGTCCCCCTATGATGGACCAAAAATTCCCTGAAGTTTAGCAAAATTTTGTAAAATGTCTCCAAAAAAGTTTTTACTAAATTTCGCCCAAGTTTTTGGGACCCCCACCATTCTGTTCTATTCTTTTTTCTATTCTATTTTTTGGAGGGGGGGGCTGCCCCCTCTCGTACCTGTATACATGTATGATCCCGCCAGGGGGTAAAGGGGGAGTGGAAGGTTCCAGGCGTCAACATTACTCACCATCAAATCAAACCTATCAAAGTTATTAGCTTAGTTCCTTATGCGTGTTTTGTCGGCCCTGACTATATAGTGTACTGCTGGACGCTGGAGGCCGAGCCAAGGGTCAACTGTCAATGCATGGCATATAATATACAGTATATACTTTTAGAATAAATTCAGTTTTAGCTTGAAGAACTACTGTAGACTATATTTTTATTTTCAGGTGAACGCAATGGCCTTGACACCAAATCGCCGTCTGGTGGCTGCCGCTGGCTACCAGCATATTCGGATGTACGAGGTGAATTCGCGAGAGACAGCCCCGTTGATCAGTTACGAGCAGGCGTCAAAAAATGTGACCAGTGTCGGCTTTCACGGGGAGGGGCGGTGGATGTTCACGGGGGGCGAGGATTGCACGGCCAGGATATGGGATATGCGAGCTGACACGGTTCAGTGCTCCAGAATTTTTCAAGTATACACATAATATAATTTGGCGGGCGAGTGGATTTTAATAGGAAAGCAGAATTTTGTGTGAGTTTTCATTGCTTATTTCATTAGGTTTCAACTGGAAGCCGTGTATATAGCTAAAGTTCAGCTCAGTTACACAGTGGCGTAGCCAGGATAAAATTTCGGGAGGGGGAGTGACTTTTCGATTTTTTGAAATGTGCTTAATTGCACTTATATATAATTGCAATTTTAACGCAAAAACGACAAATATTAGCATATTTCGTTCAAAAAATGCTAAATTTTTGACCAGAGCGGCATCGAAAGTAAAATTGGAGCTCAAAACACCGAAAATTACAAAACTGCTGAACCGACAAGGGTCCAGAAGCTAGCAAATTTGAAAACTTTTAAAAGCTTTTTGACATTACGACCCGCTAATTTACTATAAATGTCATTTTTACGACTATAAAATAGCTGAAAGGCTACATTAAACAGTCTATAAGCAGTGTACTGTGCACCTATATACATATGCATACGCTTTAATAAAACACAAATGGAAATTTTTGATTTTTAGGCCAAATTTGTTTTATTGGAGACATATCCGAAATTTTTCCCGACCGGACCATAAAAAACAAAGGGGGGACCTTAGTGTAAAATTAAGTCGGAAAAAATTTCGGGGAGGGGTGGGGAATTCCCTTTACGCCCCCCTTGGCTACGCCCCTGCAGTTACAGTTGATTGCGCTAAAGTGTAAGTGTAAGTCTATCTTTACTTTACAAAAGTGGCTGTTTCGACAAAGACACAGAAATTTGCATACTTCAGAAGAAATACACAAAAGCGGACAGAACAAAACGATAATATGTACGAGGGGTTTGTCCCGACATTTGAGAAATTTGAACTCACAACAATGCAAGAATTGCCAATTTTCCCTGCCTAAAATTAGGTTATTTTTGACAATTTTTTTGCTTTTTGCTTTTTTTGAAGCAATTTACGGCTTTCTGGGGCAAATTTTGAGTTTTGGGGCAACTTTTCCTGGCACCAAGAAGGGGATTTGTGCCGATGGGTCAAATATAGGGGGGGGGGGGGGGCAAGGGGCTTGTCCCGGAATCTCAAACCTTGGGGGAGGGGGGGGGGTTGAATCGCGCAGACTTCCGCCATCTCCATAATATGTAAATGAAACAGTTTCTTTAACGCGATATGCACAACGGTGCCTTCTCTGCTCCCTTTTGTGTGATTTCCTTTTGCATTGTCTTCTTTCTAGGTGAGCCATCCAGTGAATTCCGTGTGTCTGCATCCGAACCAGTGCGAGCTGATTGTGGGAGACCAGGGAGGCACAGTGCACTTATGGGACTTGAGAAACGATCACAACGAACCGCTGATTTTGGAGCCAGGTGAGTGCAGTTTCAAGAATATTGCGTTATGTATATATCAATATTAGCACACTAATATAACTATGGTCTTAAAGCAAGTTCTGTTAAAAGACGTCCAAACTGCGTTGACTAAGACAAGACTGCCTTTGTGCATTCTACTGTAAATGTTTCAGTAAGCTGTGAGTGTTTCTTTTTTTTGTCACGCTGTGATTACAACGGTCGGTTCATGCTTTCAGTTGTTTGTCCATTGTCCGGTCAGCTGGCAAAGTAACGAAATAATCATAATATTATCAGTAATAATGTTTGAGATCAGCATGGTGCGTGATTATTTTGTAATTCTGACAGCTGAACGGACATAGGCCTGTATGTATGAATCGGCCCTTTTTATCCTCTGTTAAATCTTCTAGGCATCAGCATCCAGCACATTGACGTGGACAGTGCGGGCAGTCAGTTGGCGGCCGTGTCCAACAAGGGCTGCTGTTATATCATGCACTTGATCTCGGGCGCAGTGCTGGGCGGCGTGAGTCCAGGTTCTGGCAGTGGAGGGGGCGATGGCTCGGTGGCCAGGTCACCGGCAGGAGGGGGGGCACCACCAACGTCGCCCCCTCGTGCGGCAGATCCAGCCACCGGCAACCCCCTGCCCTCTAGTCCGGTGCCAGCCAGCCGGGTCACCCCCCGTGACAAACTGGAGGCCCATTGCCGCTACGCCCTGAAGTGTCGCTTTTCGCCGGATTCCACTCTACTGGCCACCACATCGGCCGATCACACGGCCGTGGTCTGGCGCACCAGCGATCTAAGCCAGGTGGCCACGCTGCGTACGGAGAAACAGCGCTGGGTCTGGGATTGTCAGTTTTCGGCGGACAGCGAGTATTTGGTCAGCTGCTCGTCGGACAACGCGGTACGGCTGTGGCACATTCAGGAGAAGAAGATTGAGCGAGAATACAGCGGCCATCAGAAGCCTGTGACGGCCATTGCGTTCAGTGATACGGCGTGTGATCTTTAGATTGGTGGGAGTTGTTGAGTGATATCGGGGTATGGGTTTGGAAATTTCTTTTATCTATCAGTGTACCTTGTCGATGCTCATGCATCGTCCTCATTTTTTAAAAGTAGTCAGTTTGCTGAATTTAGTGTCAATTAATATCGACTGAAAAAAAAAAAAAAAAAAAAAAAAAAAAAAAAAAAAAAAAAAAAAAAAAAAAAAAAAAAAAAAAAAAAAACCAAACAAAAAAAAAAAAAAAAAAAAAACAAAAAAAAAAATAAAAAAAAAAAAAAAAAAAAAAAAAAAAAAACAAAAAAAAAAAAAAAAAAAAAAAAAAAAAAAAAAAAAACAAAAAAAAAACAAAAAAAAAAAAAAAAAAAAAAAAAAAAAAAAAAAAATGAGACTATCAGAATGTCAGAGTCGTCTACCAAGCTCATATTTATGGTCCTTATATTCCATGGGGGCATGGGGAATGCGTCGATTGAATGGCGTAGTACTGTTTCTTGTCTTATTTTATATATCATACTATATTATTTATGTTATTCTAATTGTTATTTGCAATAAGGTTGGTGATTTATGGGCCATGTACGTAATATCAAGAGTATATACTTAATAAATAGGAAGAGTAGTATGACACTCTGACTAGTGGTGCCCTGGGCTTTCGTCTAATGAGGAGTTCAAAATGGCCTCTTTATTTACAGTTTGAGAGTTTATTTGGAGTTTTGAGAGTTTGTTTTTACCCTTCTCATTTCAAGACACTGAGAAAGGCCTTTGTTAGTGTCTTGAAAGTACCTACTGGGTATGAGAATGAGTTAACTTCCCGCCTCAAAACCGTACATAGAGGGGCTATTTTGCGCTTCGCATTGGACGCTAGCCCCATAATAGGGAATAACAGGAAGAATGTC
Source organism: Trissonchulus sp. WLG1_4 (assembly GCA_030248245.1). Classification (NCBI taxonomy): domain Eukaryota; kingdom Metazoa; phylum Nematoda; class Enoplea; order Enoplida; family Ironidae; genus Trissonchulus; species Trissonchulus sp. WLG1_4. The sequence goes on from JASANF010019521.1 coordinate 4,053, forward strand.
ATATCCTTCATATTGTGTACTCTTGGTATTGGTTTCTTGCTTCGAACACAATATTTTAAAGTTCAAATCTAAACACTGCCGTTGATTCCTCTGCTGCTGAAATTTCGTTGGTGATAGCCAGTCAACGGAAGTAAAGGACTATTTAAGTACCCAGCGTTAGGGTATATTTTGGGTCAATTTATGGAGCTATTAAGTATATATTAACTATTTCAATTTTCAATTTTTTATTACAATTATTAACTGGATATTATTCTGATTGGTTGATTTTGAGTTTTTATCTATAGGTTGACCCAGAAGTGGCCATGAGCCCGTGTTTGGTCCGTTGTTATGTTACAGATGTGTGTTAAAAGCATATTTCAATAAACTCTTTGTTATTGGTGTTCACGAGTGGTCCAAAGCAAGTTTACTGTTCTGTGTCGTGTGTCGAGTTTCAACGATGAGCGAGCTTTCGTTTTAATAACTGATATTTTGTGTGAAATAGTGTGTAGATTTAACATTGTAGGAGGGTTTAGAAGTCATTTAGTAACCTGTGAGCGAGATGTGTTTATTTACCTCAGTCGTGTTGTGAAATCGTATCTAGTGTATCGTATCTAGTGTGACTTGACTCTGGCTGCGTGTGATGTTTTTTTAGTTTTTCAGAACATATTGTGTAAAATGATAATTTTTTTGGATTTAGCAGTTTGTAAAATAGATACTGGACGAAAATCTTTTCCTTTCGTTTTTATGTATTATCAAGATAGGGACAGTATGACACTGTTCCCTATTCTAGCTAATCGGGCGGAACGATGCTTTGACCGAAATAGCTGACAAATCAAGACATCTCTGATTTGTCTCTTTCCTGCCTGGCACGTCATATAAAAAATAACCGAAAATGCTAATCTAAGCCTAGGTTTCTTCTATTGACAAGGCTCAGAACTTAGGCTTAGAAATAGCCTTAGTTTTGGACTTAGGTTTAGTTTCAAAAAATGGCTTTTGTGTGTTTTTATGATGTGCACGGCAGGAACGAAAACTACGTATTTAGGCCGTAGCATCGTTCCGCCGATTGGCTAGAATACCTAGGGATGAGAGTCTTACTGTTTCCTATTATGTACTCTTATTAATCTGCAGTAATTTGTTAAAACATAAAAGTTATGCAAATGTTCGCCATTATACACAAGAAAACACTAGATGCATGTCAATAATATCTTGGGTAATTAGATTTTACAAATCTGCATAATGTGATTACTAATAACAAAGCATATATAATTGGTATACCTACCTAACCTACCTAACAATTAAGATTGTAAATAGGTTGTTTTGATGTGACTTTTTCATTTGATTTGATGTGGGGCTAAAAGTTGATTTGATGTGAGAAGCTGAATTTTCAATTGAAAAAGATCCGAAATTGTACTTTTGATGCAGATATAATGCAGTTTTGTTGTCTGGTTACCTACATTTCAGTTTTATACTAAGACTACATAAGAGTATGTCTTGACTTGATCTTGATTTCAGGGGGGACCCCTCCTCAATTCCTGGAGGTGTCTTGATTTCAGGGGGGCAACTCCCCTCCTCGCTTCAGCAGACCACCAGCGTGAACTATGGTGACCTACCTACCCGTACCCCCCCTGAAATCAAGAGATGTTTTGATTCGTGGGGGGTTCCCCCCTGAAATCAAGGCGTAAAACGGCTGCTTCGTTCGGAGCATCGTTCCGGCCGATTAGCATAGGGAAGAGTGTCATACTTTTCTATGGTTGGCAAGTCTCGGGTTTGCAACTGAGACCGAGGGCCCCGTTCATAACCCGGCCCCATGGGTTGGGCGACGGGTTTGAGGTGTATATTTCATCGAACCCAGATTTTCAGCCATTTCACAATTGTGCGCCTGTGAATTTATTGAAACAGGCCCCAGGCAACCGAAACCACCCAAACGAGACCTACGAGACCGAGACCAGCTCTTGGAGACCTTTTTTTAAAATATCAATTTTAGACACTTGAGGTATTTTGAAACGTGAAAAATTAGTGATTAAGTATGATAAAAGTGACCATTAGGTTGCGAGAACCATCATTATTATAAGGACCGGATGCATGAGAGTAATTGACAACCAGAGAAGAGGATCATTTTCCCGCTATTCAGACAACTTTTGGATATTTTTTAAAGTTTCGCGCAATTCCTAGCAGGGCGTTTGGGCGTTTTAATACAGGCATTTTGTAGTGCATGCATACTGCATACCTACATAGGTTGGCCCTTTTGCAGCCTAACTCCGGTGCCAGCATAAAATCGCCCGTGCTCGTGCTACGATCAGAAGTTCTAATAGTGGCACCATCACGGACCAGAAGAGAAGAGTTTCTACCGCTGACTCAGTTATGTGGGGGAAAGCCGGAAGGCTTGTTGCTCAACCCCAACCACCATATAGCCAAAAAATTATTTGATTGTGGTGCCTTGGTTTTTTCAAATCCTTCATGTTTTAACATGCATTAACAGGTTGGGGGTCGCTCAAGAATTTTCAATTAAACTGCACACTCAGTTTGCGCTTGGTGAAGTTGCATAAGCCAGCATTTTTTAAATTACAAATTAACTATGAAGTTAGGACTATCTGGTAAATGATGGTCACTATTTTACATATATATGCTTGAAGTTGAAAGGTTCCAGATAAGTCAGGCAACCGATTCTAGCTCAAACTTTAGTTCGAAACTCTAGCTTGATAAAACTAGGGACGGTGTATAATACAAAGTTTGAACTTGAAGCTCGCTAAAATTTGCCAGTGCAGTGACATTCCATTTCTGCAGCAGACAGTTTATCTTTTCATGCCTCGCAGTCAATCTTGAAATTTAAAATTTCTCAAAAAAAACCTTAGTGATCTTGCAAAATTTTCAAAACTTCAAGTGCCATCTGAAATACCGAGACCGCCCTATGGCAGGTCTCGGTTATACTACCGAGACCGAGACCGAGACCACCCTAGTCTCGGGTTTTTTACGAGACCGAGACCGAGACTGTCAACCCTGTACTCTTTCCTATTATGTACTCTTATTAATCTGCAGTAATTTGTTAAAACTTAAAAGTTATGCAAATGTAGAGTTCTGCCCGGGCCTGCCGCGGGCCGCGGGCCGCGGGCCGGGCCCGGGCCGGGCCGGCCCGGGCCCGGCCCGGAGAGATTTTTAGAATGGGCCCGGCCCGGGGCCCGGCCCGAAACTCCGGGCCCCGGGCCGTGCGCGGCCCGCCGGGCCGTAGCGGGCCTCGGACCCCGGGCCGTGCGCGGCCCGCCGGGCCTAGAAATTATAAGCCCAGGGCCGTCTCGAGCTTCAGCAACGTATGAACAATGACTGCATTGCATATATATTGATGTTTACAAGTGCGCAGGCACTTATACTACACTTGTACTACTGTAGCGGGCCGCGGGCCGGGCCCGGGCCGGGCCGGCCCGGGCCCGGCCCGGAGAGATTTTTCAGAATTGGGCCCGGCCCGGGCCCGGCCCGGAAGCGCGCTAGTCGGCCCGGCCCGGGCCCGGCCCGGGCGCGTATTTACAAAATCTACCACGTAAATGCACTATGCCAAAGTCTACCCGATTTTTGCACCACCGTTTACAAAATCTACCACGTAAATGCACCATCCTGCTGGCTGCCAAAATCTACCCGATTTTTACACCACGTATGACAAAATCTACCATATATAGGCACTATGCACAGTATACGTACGAATTACCGAGTTTCAAATATGGTGTTTCAAAAATTTCAAATTCAAATTTTTCGAAGACTTACGTGCCAATACAGTAAATTTTTACACTAAATTGTAATTTTTAAATATTTTAACGATATGCAAAATGTTTTTTAAATTTCCACGTTTGCTTTCAGATTTTATACAAGACTTTGATATGAGTAAGGTTCCTAAAAGGGACATTATCCCGTCAGAGAGCGATGAAAAATAGTTGCAATTCAAAAAATATACAGTCGGAAAGATTTTGTTTGCACTTGCGTTGCATTTGTTCCGAATGGGTCAGACCATTATGGCGCGTTTTGACTTTTGAGTCGGGTTTACGATTTTTTGACACGTTCGAGTGTTCGACTCAGTTTGAGTTAAAGCCTTGAACGTAGAAACTAAATTTTTGAGATTAAATGTTACCATTTTGGCCACTGTCTCGATCTAGTTGCCACGTGGCCTATGATGAGCAGTTTAAGTTCTAATTTTAATAACGTTTAAGTTTAAGTTGACATCTTGAAGTTTTGATTAAGTTTAACCAAGAGTACATCTTTCCAGCATACAATTACATCAGAATCAAAATGGCACTATCTCACACTTGTGAAACCTGTCGGCGTTATGTTTCACAGAATCTGTTACTTCACGAGGATATCTTAGGTATCCGAGTGAAGCGAACCGGTGGCCAAGTGGCTAGGCGTGACAGTCCTGCTACAAAGCTGTCCCTGTGACGCAGGCTCCGTCTGCGGTGTTTGGATCAAAACCCAGCCAAAGGCTGGACTTTTGCAATTTTGTGCAGTGCAGTGCATTTTTGAAATTTCATGCAGCAAATTGTTAAGTTTAAGTTCGTACGTCAATTTTGAATACGTTTAAGTTTAGGGGCATACTTTTTTAATTTAAGTTTAAGTATACTTTTTTAAGCCCACTTTCCACATATTTCGAACTGGCAGTGTGGTGGTGGTCCCTGAAATAGTGCATAATAGGGAAGAGTATGACACTCTTCCTTATTTTATATAATCGGCCGGAACGATGGTTCGGCCGAATCAAATAGCCCTGTTACGCCTTGATTTCAGTATTTCAGTATTCAGTATTTCAGGGACCACCACCACACTGCCAGTTCGAAATATGTGGAAAGTGGGCTTAAAAAAGTATACTTAAACTTAAATTAAAAAAGTATTAAATTAAAAAAAGTAAATTAAAATTTCAAAATTGCACTGCACTGCACAAAATTGCAAAAGTCCAGCCTTTGGCTGGGTTGTGATCCGTCACCGCAGACGGAGCCTGCGTCACAGGGACAGCTTTGTAGCAGGACTGTCACGCCTAGCTACTTGGCCACCGGTTCGCTTCACTCGGATACCTAAGATATCCTCGTGAAGTAACAGATTCTGTGAAACATAACGCCGACAGGTTTCACAAGTGTGAGATAGTGCCATTTTGATTCTGATGTAATTGTATGCTGGAAAGGGTTAAACTTAATCAAAACTTCAAGATGTCAACTTAAACTTAAACGTTATTAAAATTAGAACTTAAACTGCTCATCATAGGCCACGTGGCAACTAGATCGAGACAGTGGCCAAAATGGTAACATTTAATCTCAAAAATTTAGTTTCTACACACGTTCAAGGCTTTAACTCAAACTGAGTCGAACACTCGAACGTGTCAAAAAATCGTAAACCCGACTCAAAAGTCAAAACGCGCCATAATGGTCTGACCCATTCGGAAAAAATGCAACGCAAGTGCAAACAAAATCTTTAAGACTGTATATTTTTGTTCCTTCTAGAGAAGGAACTATTGTTTTGAAACGAACTGTTCGCAGCGTTAAACGCTGCTGAGCAGGCTGCATAGCCTGTATGTTTTGTGTGTGTTTTCAGCCTGGGAGTTGGCTGCTTGGGAGGGGTTAGGATTACATGCAAATCATAGGCTACACTTAACGTACAATTGCAATATATCGTTACGGGAACTAAAACCAATAACAAATGTTCCACCTCTTGGTGGAACAAAAACATTTTGCATATCGTTAAAATATTTAAAAATTACAATTTAGTGTAAAAATTTACTGTATTGGCACGTAAGTCTTCGATAAATTTGAATTTGAAATTTTTGAAACACCATATTTGAAACTCGGTAATTCGTACGTACTGTGCATAGTGCCTATATATGGTAGATTTTGTCATACGTGGTGTAAAAATCGGGTAGATTTTGGCAGCCAGCAGGATAGTGCATTTACGTGGTAGATTTTGTAAACGGTGGTGCAAAAATCGGATAGACTTTGGCATAGTGCATTTACGTGGTAGATTTTGTAAATACGCGGCCCGGGCCCGGCCCGGAAAATTTGCTAGTGGCAGAACTCTATGCAAATGTTCGCCATTATACACAAGAAAACACTAGATGCATGTCAATAATATCTTGGGTAATTAGATTTTACAAATTTGCATAATGTGATTACTAATAACAAAGCATAATTGGTAGGGATGTCGCGGATGTCACTTTTTTGACATCCGCGGATGCGGATGCGGATGCGGATGCGGATGTCGACTCCTAACATCCGCGCGGATGCGGATGCGGATCTTTTTGGAATGTGTTCTAGACAAGTTATGAGCCGAAATTTTACAATTTTTTTTGCCAAAAAATGCGTAAAATACTACAAATAGCATGTAGGTGTTAAAACGTCCCTTAGGGGTGGAATCAGTCGCAGCACTGGAAGCAGTGGAACAGCATTTTTCGCCTAATAATCCGGAGTCCCCCTATATCCACCAAACCTAGGGGAGGTCAATTAAAATTGAACGCTTTTTCGAATAGAGTAGGTTAGAAGTTTGTAGTATGTAAATTTCAGCTGGAAATCAAACTTCATCCAAAAATACTTTTACATGACTCATGACTCTCAAAAATGCAGAACTTTGTTCGAATGTCCGCAATATCAAACATTCTTAACCATATAGTGAAAGTGTGAAACCTACTTTAGAAAAGAGCAATTTGCAACCAACAATGAGGCAAAAAACCCAGAATGATGTTTCATTCCACTGTTTTAAGAGCTAATACTGGCGTATACATGCACAAAATTTAAAATTGCTGTCTGATTTCCCACATTTTTAGTGGCATCTGACGAATCTGCAACATCCGCACATCCGCATCAAATTTTTGCGGATGCGGATGCGGATGCGGATGTCAAAAAGTTGCGGATCATCCGCGGATGCGGATGCGGATATCCGCGACATCCCTAATAATTGGTATACCTACCTAACCTACCTAACAATTAAGATTGTAAATAGGTTGTTTTGATGTGACTTTTTCATTTGATTTGATGTGGGGCTAAAATTTGATTTGATGTGAGAAGCTGAATTTTCAATTGAATTGATGTGAAAAGGATCCGAAATTGTACTTTTGATGCAGATAGCCTATAATGCAGTTTTGTTGTCTGAGACCGAGACCGAGACCAGCCTAGTCTTGGTTTTTTTACGAGACCGAGACCGAGACTGCCAACCCTGTACTCTTCCCTATTATGTACTCTTGGTTATACGTACAAAAAACAAAACTGTAACTTTTAGACCTTTAATCACAATATCTATTAGCGGTGTGGGTGACACTTCTGCGTTTTAACTGTCTATAGCTGTCTTTGTGAAAAGGGATGCTCAGGGAATGTGCCAAAGACAATTACTGGTTGGAACTTTACTACATCATTATGGCGTGAAGTAACATATAGGCCCCGTAGAGTTGCTTAAAGGGATTTACGACAGCTCATCATCGGCCCAGTAGCTCAGCGATAGAGGAGAGCGCTGTTCTGCAGATTCAGAGATGGTTGGATCGAATCCACTTTGGGTCTTTTAATGTTGTAATTTCAAAATTAGTTGTCAACATTTCTACAGTTTTCATTTTTGAGCACGTGTAACTCACAAAGGTGCATCCT